>CM026201.1:27857847-28012258 GCA_014839995.1 Xenentodon cancila
ATCAAATGCAAAAACTCCAGGACAGTTGAAAGCGCTTTTATTTCGGAGCACAGAAATAACTCTGATGCTGTGTGACCAAAATTAAAGTGCTTTTTGGGCAGCACAATGTGGAACCAAGTGCAACCAGAGGAAAGAACAAACTGATTTCACCCAACTCACTTATTTTAGCACTGCTGAAGACATAACAACAGCTAGACGCACAGGGATTACGTGCAGCGACTTTAGTTGAATCCAAGTCAAGGACGCAGCTGAAACAGAAAAAAACCTGAACAGAAGAAACAGAAGAAAACCACTTCATCACTCATGCTCAGATCACACAACGAAATACAAGAGACCTAAAACTGTAAGACATGTGTTAACAAGCAGATACACCAATACAAGACGACTGATATTTAAGGCAGCTTTGCACAGTGCATGAGCAGAATTTGCTTTGCAAAGCCGTGCAACTTTTGAGGCTTCACGACGATGACAAATGACCTTGTCTTTGTTATAAGATGCTGAGTCAGCCCCCAAATCCAGCTGCTAATCTCCACTTACAGCCACCAGCTGAGACCAAAACTGAGACAAATATTCTGAGTTACACCCATCCATTTATTTTTAGTGATTATTGGTGTCAGCAGCAATTTCCAGAGTCGTTTACAGCTTTTAGAGCTTCATACAGCATGTATTTTCACATTTTTAGTTTTGAAGTTACTGAATAAACACAGCTTCAATTTGATGGCATTGACATCCGACTCATAACTCCATAACTCAAGAGTTAAAACAACCTTCGGTCTATGATTAGCAGTAAGAAATGAAAGCTTTTCCAAGACGATGTGAAGGAGAACCAGAGATGCTCTGATGCCACTGCTTCCTTTCCGATAGCCAAAGCCTAGGTATCAGCGGATACAGCGTCCTGATCCGATAGCAATACTTTTCAGGAGTTTTCTTTTCCATTTAATTTTCCAGTAATGGTGAATGACTGTCAGGTGATCGCCACCAGAAGCATCGCTCACGCTTCTCTGGGATGGCGAGCCCCCATTTGCCTACACACACATGTTCAATTAGACATGTTTTATGATCAACAGGGGCTGGTCATCCAAGACGAAAAGCGCGACAGCAGCTGTATTGCTGTGTCCAACTACCATAGGCAGAATCTAGACTCATAACGTTCCTCTACATGTTCATGTTCCAGTGCACGTGTTGCCGGCACCAGTACAAATGGCCCTGACTGAAGTGCAGTCACAAAGGTCTTGTAGCAGCCCTGCGAGGCCGGAGACTGGCCGTGTGCAGTCTGTTCCAGATCATCTGAGCAGAGAGCCGTCGACCACATCGTGATGCAAACCTTGACTGAAACCCTGTAGAAGCCTAGTGTGCCCAACTGCTGACAGGGTGAGGAAATGGTCTTCGTGGGACACACTCTTTGCAGCTTTTCTGACATCCCCCGTTATATGGAACTTGGCCTTCAGTTTGGAGGTGGTACTAGGGGTCACTCCAAAACTATAAATCAGTTTTGTGGACCACCATCCTGAAGTTTTCCTATGGCATTGGCCTTGTCCAGATCAGTTAAATGTAGCATGCTGATTTTTGGAGCAGACACCCACTGACAACTGTGGCAGGGCCCACACTGACTGATTGGCAGCGACTGGGGGGGTACCAGAAGCTCAAAACAAGAGTCAATAACAGCAGCAAAATAAGCTGTTTGGCACCGGCAGACAGGCACCACACACATACTCAGCTCTGCTGCTCATTCCACAAACGCATGTTCCTCACAAATGTGTTACCATTTAAAATGGAAATTAACAGACTTTCCAACAGTGTAAGATTTATTACCAAGACGCAAAGTTACAATAAAAAATAATCTACCTAACAAATTTCCTTTACTTTTTGTGCTAAGTTTAGAAAGATAAGATTCCGCTTTCTTATCCAATAAGCTCATAAATGTTCCCTTGTATGAAATGTTTAAAAAAACACAGAAAAAACAACTAAAGATGCCCCTTATTGGCCACATCTAACAGCAATAATTACATTTTCTGCTCCTCTCTTTTTTTAAACCTTACATCACTTCTTAACCAACAACTTACCATCTGCTGACATAACAGGCCTCAATGAACAGTAACAGCATTGCACATGACCCCAGATCTGAGAGGTATCCTGCTTTTGACACCAAGGCAAAGCAAATTAGGGCATATTTAGTGTAAGCAATTTATACCTGATCTGTTACATACTCCCAACGATCTCTGACAAGGCCTGAAGTTAGCCAATCCATGCATTTGCTAAGCTCCATGGGTACATACATGGGTACTGGGAAAAAAGAAAAAGTCCAAACAGGCAGCCTCGGCATGGACAAAAAACAGGCGTTATGACAGAGAAGCAGATGGAAATCAGAGGACCCACAAACAGAAGCCCGTCAGCATCAAGATGAAACATCTTACAGTCTGCTGGGGGGGGGGTGTCAGTCCCAGCAACCAAAAAGATCTAGTTTTCGCTAAATCTAGTTGGCAGCAGAAAACAACAACTAGTGTTCCTCTAACGTACGACTGTGCAGCTCTGCGGTGATAAACTTCACCATTTTGAATGAAATACATTAACATCCTCAAGTGGTTCACTCAAGTAATAACACTGTGTGGGAAACCCTGGAGGTTCTCAGGAAATTATTTTCAACTGGATACATCATGCTGCTTCTACCATGTCCACAGTTTTCAGCGATCAAAAACTCCTGATCCGCGTCTCGATGCTCTGATCTGATCCACGCAGACCAGCTCCTTTATATTACATTAATGTGCCCGGCGACGTCTATGCTGTTTGTTTTTGCCCTGACTTGCTTGATCTCTTTTACAAAACGGTTCGAATCTGTCTCAAAACTAGAATGCTGACTTTTCTTGCCAAATTGAGGAAGATTTGTTTTGGAGGGTGGGGATGTTTGCTGCTTCAGTTCACCTTTTCTTATGCAAGAACATGTGCATCGAAAAGCCTCAAGCAAACCCAACTACCAGTTACATAATCCACAAAAGTTGGTGGACTGTGTACAATGTGCATATTCTTAAACTGGACACCTTGAAACCGGAGTTGGAGCCAGCTCAGAGCTGGTTCAACTTTGGAATGTTTTCAGAACTGGTTTGTGGTTGTCACATGTACACAGCCACATCTCTTTAGTGTACTCTGAATTTCTGCAAAAAAAAAAACCCCAAAAAAAAACACAGTTCACAAAAGGACAGGAACATTTTTTTCTCTCTCAAAACTATAAAAGGCAGATTAGCAATATTAAAGATAGCTGTAAAAAACAGTTGGTGTTTGTGAAAACTCATTGTTATGCCGACCAGTGTTTCCAAACACTGACTGGCATTTAGGAATGCTGCTACAAACAGGATTTATACTTGATGAGGATGCACAGTATGATGCCACCGGGTGGTGATACTGAAACACCCAACAACATTGACTGATGACAATGCAAACATTGTTTTCAGGATCTGTTTAAAATTGTCTATGAGAACTGCGTTTTACTGCACAAGCGCCGAGCAAACAGCGTTCAAAAGCACCGGGGTTTCCAAATGAAGCCTGCTGCGACCAGGATTTATCAACGAAGGCTGGGTTTTAACTCATTTGCATCAGTTTCTTCTCTACGAGCTGGATTCAGACATGACTTAACGGCGGCAGGCAGCGTTTTGGTTGGCAAAGGGAATCCCTTCCTTTGCACCCGACGTACCTTGTTGCCAGCTGGACAGAGCTGTTACATAACAGCTCATTTATATATTGGCTGGCTTAGCTCGCGTTAACCACTTAACCACCGGCCCATCGCTGATGACGGCGGACCTAGGCCGCTGCTAGATGACCCGGTCGAGGGGCCCCGCAGGCCTAGACCAACTGGTAGGACACACATGCCTGGCAGACAAGGCAGCAGAGCAACACCCTGCTCAGCTACCTGTTGGTTAACCGTCCCATTAATCAACTAGGAAGGGTCCTGAAATGGTCCGTTGCCATGATGGCACAACCAGCCGGCCCAAGGAGTAGAAACCGATGAGCAAGAGACAGTCTAGCTGGTATCCTTCTGGTTATCAGTGGCAGCACAAATGGCTTGAAGCTGGTGTGAACAGATACGTTAGGCTGAGTCACTAAGCTTCAGCCCCAAACTCTTACGAGCCGACCCAAAACCAGTAGCAGCAGTCTTGTACCACATTTAAACGGCACAACGAGCAATGTTTTATCTAAAATAAAAACTATTATGCTGTTGGTTTTTGTATTCACAGCACAGAGATCAAGTTCACCAAAAAAGTGACAGCAAACCAATGGAAAGGCAATGCTCCTCATTACGCATTAATATAATTTTAGCTAATGAGGTACATAAAACATTTACCCCCCGTACAGTTATCGATGTAAAATCTAGTTATGCATCTAGTTAACTACTGAGGCACCAGGCTGAAAAAATTATCTATAACAAATTTGGACAATTTAACAAGGAGGTCCATGGATATTCAGTCACTCTTAGAACCAGACCCTAGTGGTCAGTCAAAGAACTGCAATCTTTCTTCATATCTTGGATTGAGCCAGACTAGTTAACTGGTTAACTGCAATCACTTTTCATTCACAGTTGTGTAATAAGCTGGTCTTACTATGGCAGCATGTGTGTTTAAAAACGGACACATTTTGGACTCTTTTTGTTGTTGTGGCTCCCCCACCCCCACCCACAGTGTTGCCTTTATGAAATGCCAAATAGTTACTTAACATTTCTCAATCTAAACAATATGTTTTTGTACCAGTTTACTGGACAACTATTTTGGAAACAAAACAGGGTGAATTGAGCAAACAGAAGCAGAACTGTACAGTTCTTCCTCTTTGGGTCATGAGAGATTACACCCAGCAACCATTAACAGTGATCAAACCCTGGCAAGAACAGAAGTTTTTCTCACAAGCAGCAAAGACAGAGGGGAGATAAAAAAAAAAAAAAAAAGTAAATTATATACATTTATAATTATTATTTTTTAAATCCAGTATAAAGGCATGGTTACTGGAACCAAATGTTAGGCAAGGCGAACCCCTAACCCATTTCCTCCAGATCTCCAAAGATTTGCACATTTTTGGCCTCTTTGGTTAATTATAAAAGTGATGAGCTCATTGTTTGTGCTCTAAACCAGCTCTGAAGTGGGAAGTCTACTTTGATTAATCATTTTCACATTTATCTAGTCTGGTCAAGTCTTATTGTTTAACACTGAACTGTTTTGAATTTGTGCATGCAGTTGCAACAGACCCAAACATACTGGACAGGGTTACTGTTTCAGAGCAATAAAGAATTAAAAAGAAAAAAAAGGAAGCTAAGATTCCTGTCTGTAAGTATTTGTGAAATGCTATGCAATTATATGGATGTGTAATGAGTACTTTTTGATAAACTTAATAAATTTAAGCATTAAGATAAAAAGAAAAAATGTCACAAGAAGCCTTCAAAGCGCAGATGCTTCACCAAGAACAGATGTGAGCAGCTGATGTTCACATATGCTCACTTGTATTCATGCGTTGAATCTTTAACTGGACACAACTACATTCTCACCTCTAGAAAGCAGCATTTGCAAGGAAATGAGCAGCGATGGTTAGGTCACAGGTCTCACTGTGGTAAGATAGTGCAAAGTTCAAAAGGCACTGTTCTCACCTGACAGAAAAAAGCCAAGTTAAAGAGCCTGCGTGTATTCCTCCACTGTGAATGTGATGAAACGTACCGAGGTAATGTGAACATTTTCAGGCTCAGCTGACAGAGCACTTTCCACATATAGGCCTGTATGCAAAACATCCAAAGAGATAAGCGCACAGAAACACAACAGCAGCAGGATAATATGAAACAGAACGCTGGTGTCATTCTGTGTCAGAGACGAGACCTTGCCTTTTTCATTAAGCCTGTCCTGAAGTGTCTGAGTATATTCTGTCATTAGGAAACGTTCTCAGTATCCCATTATTCTTTCATAGCTTACCTTAGCGGTGCTCCCTGTAACTCACCCCAATGTTCTCAGATCACCTTAGCCATATAAGAAACACTTTGTCAGCACCTCGCCAAATCTGTGTCAGCTTGCACTGGACCAGTTGACCTGCAGCAGCTGCCATGTGTTTAATCATTCAAATCAACTCAGAACAAAAAAAAGAGAGAAAAGAGAAAGATCCAGGACGCAGACTTTTCATTGATGCCTACAGTATGTCAATCATTTCAAGCATGTGCTAAACCATTAGAAGCGCACATGGATACCCTCAGAGATGTGCCTCGTCATCGTCACTGTCATTTATAATAATGTGGGGGAAAGAGCACAAGCCTGAATACACTATAGTAACCGTTTTGCACAAAATTTCCATTATTGTCCACTACAGATCCATTAACAAGGGCACCTGAAGTCAAGTGGCAGTTATACATGTTAGTATAATTTTCCTTTAACATGAATAAATAAATTAATAAAAAGATGCTCAAAGCCAAAAGACATTTCCTCTTGTGGAAAGAAACGCATAGTGCTCTGTGGCCCTGAAAGACAATTCGGATCAAGTTGCAAACTCTGTTAGGTGCTATATATAGTTCTCCAGGATATTGTAGATACACACGGAGCATGTGCTCTGTGCACACGCGCGCGCACACACACGCACACACACACGCACACAAAGACTCTGTAAAGTTGTAGTAGCTCTGTTTAACAACAGTATTTCCTCACCACACTGAACCTGCTGGGTTGTCCTAAGTTCACTAGGCTGGCAACACACACTTGTAAAAGGTTGTTTTTGTGACGAGATTGTGCTAAAAAGAGTCCTGAGTCGCAGTTGCAGACGCTTTATTTCAGCTGTATGGAAGCAGGTAGTTAGGGGGATGTTAATGTTTTTATCATATAGTTGGCGCTGGTCGTCTCTAAATGCAGCCTGTTGAAATAAAGCCAGCAGCTTTCTAACGTGCAAACACATTGAGCGGGACCCAAGAGCGCTCTGAGCGGGGTCTCGGTGAGCCGGGTCTCGCTGACCGGGGTCTCGGTGAGCCGGGTCCACCGCGAGCCGGTTCCACCGTGAGCGAGGTCCACGGTGAGCGGGGTCTCGTCGGTCGGGTCCTCGGTGAGCGGGGTCTCCAAAGTCGGGTCCCCTCAGTCGGGTCCACGGTGAGCGGGGTCTCCAAAGTCGGGTCCTCGGTGAGCGAGGTCTCGTCAGTCAGGTCCCCTCAGTCGGGTCCTCGGTGAGCGGGGTCTCGTCAGTCGGGTCCTCGGTGAGCGGGGTCTCGGTCACGGTCCGTACCCGGACCACATCCAAAACCCTTTCAGGAGCTAGCTGATAAGCTAATACGGGAAACGTCCACAACTGGACCGAAACGTGGCGTGTCAGCGGGAGAGGCTGGCAGTGAAGTTAGTCCCCTGTGAGGAGGTTCCCGGGACACATGCCCCGTGGCACGAACCCCGGCGTTCCCGGGTGGGGGACTCGCCCCACGGGGCTGGCTAACTTAGCATGCTAATTGGCGTCCTCGCTAAGCTGACGTTGGCGCAGCAGCGAGCTGCGCGCGCGCCAGCCCTAACCGACGGGCTTTTAACTTTGTTATCGGCACGACTTCACGAATAAAAGGGAAACTTTTTCTGTAATGACACCGTTCAGAAAGGTGCCGTCAGCTAACGTGTTTCGGCTGTGACAGTGTTTGGAAAACGTGCCGTACTTTACCCCATCCGGCTGCCGTCGGAGATCAGAGGAGGCCGACGTCAGGACCGACGGCCGGCCGACATTCCCCGGAGTGGCCGCCGCCGCCGCCGCCGCTGCCGCCACCGCTTGCTCCCAGTCGCGGTATCACTGCGCAAGATGGTCCCGGATCCTGTCGTTGGATGAGAAGGGATCCGCCGCAGTTTGGCAGAGGCTCACGCGGCGATGAATAACGTCGGCATGTCTAGGCTGAAGTTTCGCCTGAAATCAGAGGACGCGTCACCTTGCAGCGGTTCATGACTCCCACTATTCAAGACGCTGCATTTCTCTGCGTGTCCATAACACTCCCAGCCTCTGACGGTAATTAATGTGGCCAAGCGGGCATCCGTATGTCACTGTGCTGATATATCATACTGGACTTGTGCGCTGGCTGCGGGGTGGGGGTTGGACGTCTGTGACACTCTTTAAGCCTTTCATATTCATATTTATAATACTATTCTAATTTTTAACAACTTAAAATGAACCATACCATCGTTAGCCATCCACTCAGTTAATCAAAGGGTTTTTAAATTAGACTTGGAAGCACATTACACTTTAAATTTAATATATTGGACGAACACAGTCCTACGAGAAAGAACAGGGAGTTTAATCGGATACTCGAATTAGAAGCATATTCAGTTTAAAAAAAGTTCAAAAGGTTCCAGTTGTTGCACTGCCTAACCTCTCTGTTCCTCAGATGAATACTCCCTCTAGTGGTTTGGGCAGATGAAGAAGCCCAGTTGGTTCCCTCAAGGGAAATAGACATTTCTTGACAGTAGTTAAGTAGACACATGGCTTTAAATTACGTTTTTTTCCCCCTAGGAAAGGGTGCCAAAGTATACCATAGCTGTCACAGCAAGCAGTTTTTTAAAATTACATTTAGTAGATGCTTTTATTCAAAGAGAGTCACGACAGAGGAAAGCAACCAATCCACAGTAAACACTGCATTTCAGAGGAAATGCAATAAGCATTAAGGTGTGGGTTACGAAGTTCAGTGTTCCTCAGCCGTCGTCCTCAGGAGACACTGTACAGCATGTATTAGATGTTGCTCTGGAAAAGCACACGTGATTCAAATGACTGGATCACAGTCAGCTCGCCATCAAAGTCCGCACAAGTGTGTCTCTGAGCCAGGTGCGTTAAAGCAGAGCAACATCTAAATCATGCAGGGTGGAGGCTCCTGGGAGCAGGGCTGAAGAACACTGAGTTACAATGATAAATCGCTTTACAGTAGGAGGTATTCTTTCAAGAGCAGAGCTTTTTGAGTGTAAAGATGGACTGTCATGCTCTTGTAAGATTTCTCAACTTAACTTACAAGACAAGACATCTTACAAGAGCTGAAAACCAAATTAATTTCCATATTTAAGTGCAAATGAGATGCTTGTTCAGATTTTTTTTGTCTTTTACTCTGACATTGTGGAAATAAAGAAAACTGCATTCAGAGGATGTGAGAAAAAAATATAATTAACTATAAAAGCTCAGCACGTAGTGTGCTTTCCTAAATCTGTGAGGCAGAACTATAATTTACAAAAATGAGAGCGTTTGGAGCTGGAGATGAACCACTCTGCTTGACATTCAGCTTCAACATAAGATAGAAAGAGCTTGATTTAATAAGTCAAAAGGAAGGTATTACAACAAAAAAATCCCACCTGTTAACAGCAGAGATTTTATTCTTTACTGAGTAATTGAGTAGCTCTGAATTTTTAATTATGCCAAACGGGCAGAGTCATTATGTTCCAAATCCTAATGGAAATACCCTCAGACTGGATTTATGATGAAAAAATGTGTTTGTTTAAATAATTAGATCAAAGGATGAGGAACCATGCAGTTGCCTGATAGGAGCATCTTCTTTTATTCATTGTTCTTTGCTCCTTTTTAATGGTAATATACCGTGCAGACACACCGTCTATGAGTGTGTGCTCTTCAATCAAAGGTAAGAATACTCTGCTGCACATTGTTGTGGATTCAATAATTTCCTGCCAAACAGACCAGCCAGAGATACCAAAGAGTGAATGAAACACCCAGCAGGCAGAGCATGCTGCATTTGTATATTATGATGAAAATGAAAAAAAAAAAAAAAAGACGCTCTGAATTCGATTCCCTCCAAGACATATTTTAGTCATGCATCCATCCAGTCCATTACTCTTTGCTGTTATGTGGCGAGCAGAGGAATTAACTCAATTAGGAGATGAAATGAGAGGAGAGGAGGACTTGGACCCTGGTATTTGGAGGAAGAAAAAAACAGAATGAAATACTGGAGGAAGGTCAAGAGAACGCAAGAAAGGCGCAGTGGGAAATGAGAGAACATAAGATTAGGGGGGGGGAGTCACAGAGAGTGAGACAGAGAGGATGAGAATGTGAAACTATGTTGTCATGGAAACTGGCATGGATCTGAAGAGCAAAACAAGAATGTAAATTGCTTTACCCTTTGGGAATGCGCCGGCGCAACAGAGAAAAATGAGCAAGGGGGAACTTTCTGTAACATAAAATGCATACACCAGAATGTAAACAAAGCTGTAGCCAGTCATTGCGGGGATACTTTACATGTAGAGGTGTTTTGTATTGTGTGCAGCCTCTAAGCGTCTGGCAGTCGGGAGGGTCGCTGCATCTCTTCAGCCTGCAGTTACTTACAAATGACTAATTTAAAAGACATCAGCTCGGGAGGCGCAGAGGTCAGTCTGAGTGGGTGAATTACTAATACAGCTCAACAAACTGTGTCTTAACTGCTGCTGAACGCCAGGGACATAAATCTGATTCAACAGACTGACGGTGATGCAACAATACTGACAGTTGGACTCGAGCTGAAAACGTCGAGTTTCTCACCTTTTATACAAGACGTGTCAAAAAGCTCCTAGAAGTGTGTGCGCAGTGTTGAGATTGAAATTTAAAAAAGGAAAAGTTTCTTTGTGCCTCATTGTTTTCTGTCACCTGTGTGCGTTTTTGGTTTTTTCTTTTTTTTGCACGGCCACAGAAGGCGCCAGCGCTTTGCTCAATGACATTATTGTTCAGTCGATGCTGGAATCTCACCATTAGATTTGATCAGCCAGAGTCAGCTAGAGATGATATGAATGTTGCCAAGAAACTGATGGTTTCCGTGGTGACAAACGCCACCCTTGCCATTGTGTGTAGCAATGAACAAAGTCAAGTCCCTCACCTACAATCTCTCTGCCATCGCTTTCAGAGCGGAGAGCGATTACATCTGAGAACGACGTGTACTCAACAGAAAGAGCTCTAATGTGTGTTATTTTTCAAAATTCTCTGTCTGTTTCTCACAATATATCACCATTAACAAAGTGGGTCTTACGTGTGAGTGCAAAAGGCACATTCTGATATTTTCTGATGCTCTGATATGTTTTTATGATAAATTTCAATCTTACTGGCATGGTTTTTGCTGTTGCACACCAGATGTGCAATCACGTTTACAGCTCATTATTATAAACTTAACACACTAGACAGTAACATGCAAAACAAAAAACACAAAAAAACCCAAAAGAGTCACAGAACAACAAATCAGACAACCATAACTAAATAGAAATATTGAAAACGTCTTGAAATCAGTGGGGAGGCTTGTAATTCTCATGACAGCGGCAGTGAGCCTAAATACAACTACAAACCGCAGTGATATGGGTCCAAGCTGGTTTGTGATATTTTGATTTATTAGTAATAGTTAGGAAAAACACAAAAAAAAGAAATGGTTGGAAGCAGAAAATATGTACCAGGCCCTTCAAGCCTTAAATCTATCAAAAAAACACGTCATCCCAATCCTTTCCTAAACCTAATGCATTTGTTTTGGCTCGAAATCTCTCTAGAAAACTAGAGGCTTTTTCATGTTAAAATATCAATTTTTAAGTTCCATTCATCTATTATCTATAAGTCAAAGTCAACTTTATTGTCAATTTTTCAACATGTGCTGGACATACAGAAAAATCGAAAAAACCTTTCTCTCTGAGCCACGGTGTAAACTAACAGTAGAAAGAATTTTAAAGGTATATACGAAGATATAAAGGATAAAAACAGTACAGATTTACAAACTTTTCAAGATACTGTGCAAAGATGTGCATTAAAAAAACCAGCAGCAACAACAAATGTGTGAGGACTTGTATTAACTGCCTAGTAAATAAATATAAGACACTAATTTAACAAATGAAATCAAAGAGGTGGGGGTGGTGGGGTGGGGTGGGGGGGGTTCAGTGTCCTGATGCCTGCGGGGATGAAACTGTCCTTTAGTCTGGTGGTGCTGGCTCGGAGGCTGCGGCACCATCTCCCACAAGGCAGGAGGCTGAAGGGGCCGTGTGACGGGTGGGGGCATGTTGGTTGTTTTTGGTTTCAAACTGTGCACAGAAGCCGTTGAGGTCGTTGAGCAGTGGGACATCGTTGTCACAGGTCTGCAGTAAAGGTTTGTAGTCTGGTGGTCTGGGTGGCCTGCCACAGACTCCACCTGTCTCTGGTGTCTTTGAAGTGGCTGGTTATCTTTTGTACCTTTTGCTTGGCTTCCCTGAGGCCACGGGCAGGTTGGTTCTTGCTGTTCTCAGACCAGGTTCATCCTCTGCTCTGAAGGCAGCATTTCTGGCCTCCAGTAGCCCGTTGAGCTCTCTTTTCAGCCATGGACTCCGGTTAGCCCTGATGGTGATGGTTCTGGTGAGGGTTACATACTCTATGCATTTGCTAATGTAATAAGTAACAGTGTCTGAGTGCTCCTCAATGTCCATCTGATTGTTGTATGTTGCTGCCAGGTTAAACATCTTCCAACGACTCACTCCTGTTCAGGGTTCAGCCTGTTCCAGCTCCCTTTATGTGAAAGGCCGGACACACCCAGGACAGGTCGCCAGTCCATCACCGGGCCACATGTAGACCAACATCCACACTCACTCGGTCTTTGTAGCTCCGAATGAGCAGAAAATGTTTAAATAAATGTATAAATATCTTCTCTATAAAATCTATTAAAATCTTCCACGAATTCCTTTTCACAAGGTTCACATATCTTGGATAAACCAACACAGCTGTTCAAGCTGAGTCAACCGCTTTTTTCATCCGTCTGGATTGGAGAAATGGATTCTTGACATAAGTCGCTCGTCAAGGTTGTCCAAAACATCCTTCAGAAAATACCTTTGTCACTCAGTGGGCAGCATCTTAACTGTCGGTCGACATTTCTTCAATAGCTGTGTTAACCGTGTCCGTTGTAGACGGCAGTTTCATGTTTCTGGTCCTGTGGGAGGATAACTGGGCTTTGACATTTAATGTCATCGTTTCTGCCAAGAAGCTCAGCTGATGATTTAATCTTCTACACATTCCTTTAGAAAAATATAAATAATGAAATAAATCTAAACGTCTTTTCAGTTTGCTGGCTGTAAACTCTCAAGTGCAAGTTCATGCTGCGTCTAACACACATGGCTCGTGCTTCCTGCTTTCAGTTTGCCATCTGCTCAGACCTCACTAACATCACTTTGTTTGGATTTCTTCTCGTCCAAGTGGATCCTGGTTTCAGCTTCACTAACATGGGTGAAGATCAGTCTTCTGGGGTCCTGTTTTATAACTGCGGTCGCACATGCTTGCATCCATCAAGGACTTTAGTTTGGCTACTGTAGCAGGTCTGAAGCCGTGTCTTTATTGTATTTTTAGCTGCACAAACGTCTTTTGGCGGGATGCTCATAAGGGATTTTTGTGAGTTTTATGGGATGAAAATAAACAAGAAGAAAATGCACTGAATCACGAGTCTGCATCAGAGGCTGATGATGGTTTCATGACAACTGAATATTATTTAAAGCTAGAAATAATAACACAACTTAATGATCAGCAGCCATCCACGTATTTGTTTGTGCACTTAGTCCGTTTTTGTGAATATGATGGATCTGTCTGTATTTTAGTGAAAGCCTAATTAGCACTGGCACAAAGCGGTTGCCATGGTGACTGGCACAGCCGAGTATCTCACACAGGTGTTTTTGTTTTTTCTATCTCACCTTTTCTCTTTTCTCTGATTTTCTTTGACAGAAGGATGCCAGACGACACAGAAGTGACCAGCTACACCGAAACAGAAGAGACGGATGATCTGAAGCTGTGCTGGCACTGACTGGCATCAGGAAACCGACGCTCGCTGGTTTGGGACAGTCACATCTTACCTGTCCATTTGGAAGTGCTGTCAACCCTCTGAGGGTTTTGAAAATCCCTGTCTGTGTCAGGAATGTCTGAATAAAGAGGAAAACGAGCACATAGGAACTTGTGGAAGTCAAGTTTTGATCGGTGTTATCGGCACGTACCGGACATTTCCCTCTTTGGTTAACTTGCTTTGGATTCAGCCCAAGATGATGAGAATTAAGGCATCTTTTTGGTCAAGCAACCACTCATTTATTACACCATCAGACCAGACGAAGACAAACACATTTTCTTCGTACGTAATTGGGAGGAAAATGGATGGGATGGTTTACCAACACAGATACCACGACCATATCAGCTCTCAGACCAAATTAAATTTGCTCGGTTAACACAACCGCACAAACCAAGTAGCAGAACATCTCACAGACTTCAGCCAGAACCGTGGTATTTACAAAGATGGTCCTTTATCGTCATGTTGCTCACACATTATGAGCTAGTTCTCTGAAAACGAGTTAAAGACTACTGCACGACACCTAAAACAGGTTTGGCTTTAAAAACTCAAAGAAGACAAAACATTACCTGAGACCAAGTCAGAAGACGCATCTTTTTAATCTTTGTCTTTTTTTAAATACTGAAAAATCAGAACAAACTGTAATCCTGTTTTTTACCCAACAAATGTACCGAAGAATGAACAGAACATCTCTTTGCTTAGCTGAATCTAGTGCCGAGTCACGACTCGGCATGTTAACAAGAACCCTCTAGAACCTTTAGAACCCTCTAAGTCTGTCTTTGGCTGGATGAAGTGTGCCTCTTTTAAGATCTGTGATACCTACCCTCATAGTTTGATCACAGGCCTCCTGCTCTTGGCATCCACGTGAGGTATCTGGACGTAAGGTTGTTGTCAACTGCTCCTTTCCGTTTGCTTCTCTGATAATATTGCAAGCACGGGAATGCAAACTTCACACAGAAAGACCTCCACCAGGATTCAAACCCGGACCCTTCTGGCTGTGAGGCAACAGTGCTAACCACCAAACCAACCGTTCGGCCCCCTGACCTGTCTAAAGATGGGAACGTTTAGGGCAGTATTGCAAGGATTCATGTTGGCGTTGTGATGGAGGACCTCATATTGTGTGTCGAAAGCGTTCCCTTTTAAAGTTCCACAAAAATGAACACACTGTTCAGAAATGCATCACAGTAATAAAGTAAATGTGCAAAGGCCAAATACTGTAAACGCCGAGTTATTTTCCTTTGAATCTCCTTATTGTGGAGGCCGCAGAGCCTTCTGAGGTTAGATTGCAGTCTTTGCTGTAACCAGTTGTTCCGATTGCAT
Organism: Xenentodon cancila; assembly: GCA_014839995.1. Taxonomy (NCBI): domain Eukaryota; kingdom Metazoa; phylum Chordata; class Actinopteri; order Beloniformes; family Belonidae; genus Xenentodon; species Xenentodon cancila. The sequence continues at coordinate 27,872,915 of CM026201.1, forward strand.
CGGAAATGACTGCTCTTCAGCCCTCCTCCTCTTCTCCCTCCTGCACCACCTCTTGCATGTAATCTTCTTCTGCCTCTCAGATTATTTCCATCCGGTCTTGCTTCCAGCCTTTAATAACACATGCACTCTGAACCGGTTTGTACTGGTTTCATCTCATCATATAAAAACAAGAACGATCCACTTTGAGTCATTGTGTGTGATCTTTTACACCTGTTGTCTGGTTGTGTTTCACTTCTGCAACCTGCTGTCACCGCTACCTCAGAAGCCGTCGCAGATGTTTTCCTGACCTGGGAGGTGTTTGCAGTTTGTTGGGGAGAGTCAACGACATCTTGAGCATGTGTGTAACCAAGGAGAAATTTTTAACGTTACGTTTATTCTAACACATGTTCATTGGGGGTTTGAGTCATTAAACTATGTTTAGTGTTTTAGTAAAAAACATCTAGTGTTTCTGTGAGATGAGAGAAACGCCGTCAGAGTTTCGCTTCCCTCATATTTTGCTTCATCTTCAACAACGTGCTGGCTGGATTTCATGTCACGTTATGACATTGTTTTGAAGGGAATGTGCCAAATATTGGAGCCTCCTGCTGTTAGGAGAACATGTGAGTCCATCCACCTTCACGGAGGCTCGCTGTGATGCATGACTGTTTTCACTGAGATAGAGTTCATTTTGTATGTCATGTTGGAAAACATGTTACAATTAAACATGAATGGCAGACAGCATGTTTGATGTTACATGTCTTCTAATTAAGATGAGTTTAAATGGGATTATGGAAGTTTCCACAGGAACGAATGGAGATGTGGAAGTATAAAAGGAGTCAAAATGAGGTCACAAATCCGTGTTTTCAGCTGAGGCCAGTAAACAGGGAAGGCTGCACCTGCACCGGATCACTGTGCAGAAAATGGTGATGTGTCTTAGTAAAGCCTTAAACTAGAAATAATCTAGACTAATTCTCTTTAAGTCCGTTTATTTTTATTTTACTTTTAAAACAACGTTTGACCAAAGTGACCGGTTGATCAAGTGTGTAAAAGATGACACTCAAACGTGATTGAAGTTGGGAAAAAAGTAGAGCTAAATTAAACATTAAAACTTTACCAAACCGAAAAAAGTAAAATTAAAATAAAACAGAAAGAGCCATTTCAATGCGAAAGGTCCAAAGTCGGACAGCAGGTGGCAGCAGAGTCGCTCTGCTGAAGCTTAATCCCATCGCTTCCTCTTATTCCCATCAAACAGTAGCAGCATTCAGGAACAACACAGAAGTAAAACTAGAAGGAAAAAGTGCCACAGACATCTTTCTACAGACTGGAAATGATCATTGTTGTTTGAAACGTTTTAAAGCTGTGATTTGGATGCCAAGCTGGTAGAAGACAATACACTGCAACACACCTTGACTTGAGTGTTAAATAAGTAAAGTACTGCTTTTACTTGGTTTTGTACATATCACATGTAAGTAAATGAAAGCACATTTTGTTTGTGTTGGTGATCACTTTGTTCTATATAAAGTGATTAAACTAAATAATTTCCCTCAGCTCATAAGAATCTTACTGAAGATGGCCTCTACAAGTGTCATGTACAATAATGCAGAACATCCGCAGAACATCCCAGAACATACGCGCGTGTGCACGTGAAGATCTGCTAGGGAAACGGCAGTCGCAGGACAGGCAGCCTCTTTAACCTTTAATGGGGTCACATGAGGTGAGGTCCTGCTGCATCCCTGAGCTGAAGCTCGACTCTAACCGAGGTAACGGGGACCAGCGGCGTCTGAGGCCGTGACCTTTGGTGACGCCGCGAATGCCCGGTCCTGCTCGTTTAGGTCCCACAGAAGCACGGCGAGTGCACATGTATCAGTGGCAGCATCTTCCTTTGAAACAGCGAGTGCTCAGAGCTGCCTGGGTCCCATTAGATCCCCCTGCACCCCCCACCCTCCCCCTCCTGGTCTGTTTTTAGTTTGTGTTATTCATTTTCATTTCATCACGACCCTCCTCCCCCTGTGTCCTAAGAATCCCATAATGCATTTCAATGAGACTGCTGGGCAGATGTGTTTGTGGCGCTGAGAAAAATTCTGCAGAATAATATGAACATTGAACACATAACTGGAGGGGGAAAAAAATCCCTGAAATTGCATAATTCACTTGTTTGTATGAAGTTGCGTTGCAGTGTAAAGTAGACAGAGTTGTAAAAGAGACAAGCGGTTTGTTCTATTGATCCTCGCAGTAATCCCTTCCCCAAAAACACACATGACAGAGCAGCTGGCGGAGAGCGAGCCTCATCTGGATCTGCCATCAGTTGCTTGTTAAATCCAGTGTGTGAGTGGGGTGGGAATGTGGCAGCATGCAGTCTCGGGCAATCCAAAACCAGACATCAGGAACTGTGCACACAAGCTGCAGGTCACACAGCGCTTTCCAGTGTGTGTGTGTGTGTGTGTGTGTGTGTGTGTGTGTGTGTGTGTGTGTGTGTGTGTGTGTGTGTGTGTGTGTGTGTGTGTGTGTGTGGACTACAAGCCTACATGCTGAACCCCGCCATGATAAAGAATCTGTGCTCCCTCCTCTCTCTCCGAATCCCGTCCACGTAATTGATCCCAGACTGGACATTTGAGTTGCCAGCAGCAATTCATATCATTTTTATCTTTTAGACAAACCCTCTACCGCTTCCAGATGGGGAAGGCACTTCAGGGTTCAAGCCTGTCTTTTAGAAAAGAAAAGAAAAAAGAGAAAAGAAGAAGGGGGTAATGCTTTAATGCTTTTACCTTACACAAACATGCAGCGACTGGAGAAAGTGAAAAGAGGGCGACGCAGCCTGCAGCACTGAGGGGATATTTTTGAGAAATTTGCAGGCTGTTGTTTACGTCTGTTGGTGTTTTTGTTTGGTGTCTGTTGGAAGCTTTGTTCACCGTAGAGCCGTACAGCTCTGCTGACAGCTGTCCAGATAACTTTTTATTGTTTTTTATTGGTTTGTTTTTTTTACTTTAGTGATTCAGACACGTTACACAAACATTAGTCAAACAAATAGGATTGTTTTCAGCGTTCCTCAATCTTCCAATTTCCATGTCTGCATGCAAAACCTGCTATTATCCACAACTGATGCATCTGAATAGTGATTCGGGAAAACATCCCAAGATCATTACCCACCCAAAATGCACATGTGACTTCCTCCATATAAATCCGAGTTTCCATTTCAGAAGCTTGTAAAGCAGAAGGAGGAGCATGACGTCAGGAAGGTGCACTCTCTCTTTTACATTTGTTTTACACAGAAAAACCCTGTGCAGGCTGTAATAAAACCTGCTCCATCAAGTCCAAAATTATAATCAAGAAAACATTTGTAATAAGGATGGTTTAGATTTGCATTTGTCTTTTTAAGGCCTAAATAACTTTCAGTCATGAAAATGCCATCCAAATTACATTCTCCAGCCCTGTACATAGCTTTGTTTTGACCCTAATTTGGGCTCAATTGAAATTAATCTTCACTAATCTTCTTTAAAATGACTGTACAAAACACTTTGTAACGATACCAGTCCAGACCAGAAGGGGGCAGCACATTGCGAGAAAGTTAATGTGTCAGGCTGTACTGTTAAAACTCAAAGAGTGACGTGTCAGGCGGCAGGATATGACAGCCGGAGCGGGCGGCACGCCCAGCCGAGCTGTCAGAACCTCCCGCCAGCCACGCGCAAAGAGCCCGGTTATTCATTTAGCAGATATTTATTTAGGGGTTATTTATTTAGCGGTTATTTTATTGATCCAGCAGGCAAAACAGCATTTTTCTTTTTTCTTTCTTTTGTGATGCTTTTACATTCATTTGGTTAAAACTTACATATAGGAGCTTTAAAGATGGTGTTACCATCAGTAGCTCAGAAAATTAAGTCAAGGTTTGTTCTTGTTTCGTCCTCTGTTTGTTTTTTATAACATTTCTTTAAAATAACCTCGTCATACAACCACGTGACTAGTTTTTCCTAATGTAGAGATGTGAAGCAGGGAGACGTATTTGTTTAATCACACAATCACATTTGTATCATTTTTGGTACATGAACGTCTGAGATCCACCTTAATGAAAAAAAAAAAAAAATAAAACAACAAAATAAACAATACATACATTTACCTAATGTATTCATAATGATAAAGAAAAAAATATTTTATGAAACGTTTTATTACAAAATTTGAAGTGTTTTTGATTCCAATATATAAATAACAGTTCAAATAAAAAGAAATGTTGCATTCTTTTGTTATATATGACATCAGGCTTTAAAGATTTAAACAACATTTAAAAATATATATTTTAACCTTTTACTGGACAAATATCTACATTTGGTAACTTCAGGAGAGAAACAGGACTTCAAAAGTTATGAAAATAGGTGCTAAACTAAAATAATCTTATAATATTCCCCAATGACCTTCTGGGGTTGAAATGTTTAAATTCCAGATATTTAACTGAGTGTCTTATAAAAGGTTAACATGAAAATGCTCAAATCTTAATCTAACAGTAACGCACATACAGCCTATTTGAGTTAACGAGGATGAATAAAAGAAATAGTTTCTACATTTAAATGAACTTGAACAATAGCTAGCAGCAGCAGTGACTCACAAGTAACCGTAAGAACGTTGGACTAGTTAGTGAAACGTCCTCAACATGCTCAGTGAAGCATCTGTGCTGCAGCGGCCGTCCAGGTTTGTTTGCACCATTTCAAGCTCCCGGATACACAGCAAGACTTCTAAAAGGACCCACTGACAAAAAAAGATGCATGGAAACGGTTCACCATCCCCAGAGGACCAAAGTCCTTTGTCTGGAGACAGAGTTTGTGGACGCAGGCCAGTCTGAGGACAGACTGTGGTCCCTCAAACCCCAACGGGACACCAGGGCTGAGCTTGGACTAGGCTTTCAGTTATTACCTTGAAGCCTTTTCTGGGGCAGAACGAGGAGAACGTTGCTCCCAAACTTGAAATCTACATTTCAAACATTTTAGTTTTCCAGGATCCCTTCACTTCCCATCAGTTATCATGATAGACTGCAGCTGCAGAGTCTGAAGCGCTTGTTTGGGACTCAGAGGACGGACCAACTCACCGCACAGCCACAGCGCCCAAGGATTTTACTGCAGATCAGAGGAGGACGATCACTCAGAGCCAGGAATGCTGCTCCGAGTCGTCTCTAAACAACTGCAGACTCCTCGGACATCAGTCCAAAGATTCGTATGTTAATGTGTGTAGATGAAGGAACATCCCAGCATCCGCCAAAACCACAGGTTTGCTTCAAAATAAAGGCTGCTGGAGAGATCTTCTCCAAAGTCCTGAGCTGAGCCCAAATCAGAAGTGTGTGCATTCGTCTTGAACACCCTGATCCTGATCAATTAACCACGAGGCACAATGTTTTTGTTTTTTTTCTACCATGCTGATTCTTATTGAATCTTCTATTTCGTTCTTGTGACGTTCAGCTTGATAGAATAACATTTTTCTCTTTTTAAACACTATTCACTTATGAAGCAGCCTGAATGAGACGCATAGCCTCACCATCAGGCCGATCAACACCTCATGGATCGATTCCCCATATCTGCTGTTTGCATGTTTACACCGCTTGTCGTAATCACGTCTTTTAATCTTTACTGTAGCATCCAACACGTATGCCTAAAGATCTCATTTAAATATTTAGACTTGTAAAAGAGAAAATGCCATCCAACCCAGACATGTTCGTCTTCGCTTGTTTTGTAAGGCTCTTGTCAGACTGTCTGCCCAAATATGACTTTTAAACTGTTAAAAAAAAACAAACACACACACACACACACACACACACACACACACACACACACACACACACACACACACACACACACTTTTAAACAAAACAACCTATGAATGTGATTTAAAGTCTGATTCAATTCAGTTTTATTTATGTAGCATTTTTTAAAATGCAGATAGTCTCTAGGTACTTTCTAGAGACCCAGAACAAACAACAGCAGGTAAAAACTCCCTTTAAGAGGGAAGAAACCTGGAGCAGGACCCGGATCATGAGGGGGAATAAACCTGGAGCAGGACCCGGATCATGAGGGGGGACCCACCTGCCGAAGGCCAGCCGGGTAGAACAGGAAGAACAGAGAGAGGAGAAACAGACACACCGTCAAAGGTACAAAGCAGACCACGTCGGTGCGGCAGATCCAGGATGAAGCTGTGTTGAAGACCAGCTGCTCTGGTCTGGTCCTGCAGCTGCAGCTGTGACTACTGGCCCGAACACACGAAGGTTTGCACCAATGATTCTCAACTGGTGGGTTGGGACCCGGACCCGCGGGCCTTCTGACTCAGATAAAGGTAAAATTATATTTTTAGTTTTTTTAGACGTATGTGTTTTGCAGGAAAACGCCAGCTGAGTCTGTTCAAAGTGAAATATTTTGATTGTTTCATCATCTTTACGTTTAAAGGATTAAGTGACAGTGATCATTTTGCCGGTACAGAGCTTGATATATATTCAATATGTGGATACTCCGCAAAAGCTATACATTTCTGAGTCTTTGAGTCTTTTTAGCGGAGAGCTCTTTTGGGAACATAAGGTCTATCAGGTCTCACACGTAACGCAGAGCGGTGCCATTAAGGACTTTATATGCAAGTAACAGGTTCAAACCAGATTTGTACAGATGTGTCACGATCTGAACTGCCATAAAACATCACTTTAAATCTTTATTTTTTTCTTCGTCTCTTTCACATCGTGACACAAACAACGACTACATTGACAAGAGTGATGGGGATTTCTGCATTAACAATCCTCCCAGCAGCACTGACAGACGGACAGACGGACACAGCTGAACAAAATAAAATAGTTCACAGAAACATCTTTGGAGATTAACTGTAATTTGTAGAAGATGTTGCACGGTGGCTCCATGTCACTGTTTGCAATAGCAAAGTCAGTTCAACTCCATCCTTTTTTGGTTTGTTGGTTTGTTTTTTTTTATCTGTTCTGTGCTTGCGGGTTACCACGGCAACCACGTGGATTAGGAAATATCAGCAAGGAAGCACAGATTAGACCTGATCTGTTGCAATATTTATTGTAAGAGGTAAGAGGTGAGTCAACAAGATCAAATTTTGTTAAGATACGGTAAAAAAAATCAGACGTGGGACTGGCAGTGTGAACAGAGCCTAACTCTAACCAGGACGTTTTAGTGACTAAACATAAACGATAAGAAACAAAAGTTATGTCATGACCAGTTGGAAACAATAAGATGTGGCATAAAACGAAAAAAAAAAAAATATATAAAAACACACGCATAAAGTGTTGACTTCATACTGGTTGTCCACGACTGAAATCACGACATAATGACAACAAATAAGTTAAAAAGAAAAAGAAAGTCATTTAGTTTCAAGGATATAAACATACGACTCATAGATGTGATGTACATGCATGTCAAATCCACTCTAAATTCCTTTTAATAGACTTTCTACTCATCTGTATAGGTTTGTATTTTTCATTTCTTTTTGTATTTCAAGAGATTTTTAAAAGGCTGCTTTATTGTTTTTACTACATTTTGTTAGTTGTTGTGTTATATTTCATACCTCTGTATCCTCCTTTTTTAACATATACATAAATATATTCCATTTATAAGGTGACATGGCTTGAATTAACAATAATAACAAAAATAACAGCGGCTTTTATGCTATTGATTTATGTTGTTTCTGTCCGGCTCCGTCAGACTTTCTCTGCCAGCGTTGACTCAACAACCTTCTTGCCAACCGTCGTCATGCGCATTCACACCCCCACGCCGACAAACCAGTGCTTGTAAATTGCACATGGGGAGTATTTTTTTTTCCAAGAAGACGAAGGAGTTCAACTGTGTTTGACAACTTCATTACATCCGTGGAAACTAAACACTAATTTCTCCATCATGCTGAAAGCTGTTTGGAGGCTAATTTTTGGTTTAATGGAAACATGTCACCATTTAGCTTGTCGACATCCCGCAGTGCTGAGCTTCTGTTGAAAGATGATTTACTTTTGTACATCTGGTGATAAATTGGATAATAACACAAACTGATCCTCAAATGCAGCAGTGAACGATGGTGTGAACAAGGAAACGGAGGCTCACAGTTGCAGTAAAACGCTTCACCTTGATCTGACTTCAGAGAAAAAACATGAAATTTAACATTTAACCAGATAAGATAAGATAAGATAAGATAAGACAAGACAAGACAAGACAAGACAAGACAAGACAAGACAAGACAAGACAAGACAAGACAAGACAAGACAAGACAAGACAAGACAAGACAAGATAAGATAAGATAAGATAAGACTTTATTGATTTGTGTGTTACTGCAGCTTAAGTACAAAAAAACAGAAGAGTAAGCACAAAAAAAAAAAAAAAATCACTAATGACCTCCCTGTATTCCTGTTATTCCTGTTATATCTGATATGCTGACAGGAACCACGAAGGACGCCCTCCACAGTTCAGGAACCCTCTCCAGACTGAAGTTGATATGCAAAACCACCTGACGGAGCTGGTCTGCACAGTCCCTGGACAGTCTGGAGCAGATTCTGTCTGTTTTCAACGTTCCAACTCTTTACACTTCACTGAACTGAACAGCAAGTCACAAAAGGAAAAGAAAAGATGTAAATAGTAAATATGATGTTTATTGTTACGGCCCAAAACAGACTGATGGTCATGGACCAGCGGTCTTGAGGAAGTTGTTGCAGAGGTTAAAAGTGAACATGGTGTATCTGTTCCTTGAATCCTGATGGACAGTGGTCAGGTCTGTGCTCAGTCCGTTAATGCTCCACGCTACATAAGCCACCAAAGCCACCAAAGCCTCTCCACATGTTGTTTGCAGAAGGCCTCTGTGGAGCTCAAATCCCAATCCCCATCTGGCTCTGTCCTGGTCAGCTTGTCCAGGACTATGTCCTCCGAAGACGACCTGCTCCAAGTGTCATAAGTGCGGCGGGTGTCGGGTCCCGTGTAGTCCTGTGGTCTTCGGTGCACAGCCCAACCCGCTGCAAGAAGCACCAGTCAAACCAGCCCACTGTAGATAGATAGAGTAAAGTTAATATATTTTACAGGAGACCCTCCTGCATCACTTTACTCTACACTTTCAGTGAGTATAAACAGCTTGAAACCAGGCAGGATAGGCAGATCCCTCCTCAAGAGAACAACACTCGATTTGAGTAAACTGGGTACACAAGTTTCTTTTAATCCGGAAAACGTCTAATAACCTTATCTCAGTGAAAGACTTCCTTTTTATTTGGAAAAAATGCAAATGCTTGAACTACAGAAGATGCAGAAGATGCTTGGCTTTAGGAACAGGTTTGTTTTTTTTTTTAACTCAAATATGAAGCAAAATCAGAACAAACATATGGAGCTAAAACAGTATCAATATTCACAAATGCATAGGATGATTTACAGATATACAGGATGATTTATAAATGCACAATTAAAGCGATTAACTAAACAACTTCTCATAACAAGGGAAGTAAGTAGCCAAGCATGTTAAATTAGATAACAAATGAGATGTTTCACCTACTGCTCCGCTGTCGTTGCTGGAAGCCAGTTGAACTGACTATAATTCACATATACAAATCGCGGTTTGAATGGATTAATGTGATTGGCTTATAAGTAAATTGTCATTCTTATGATTGGCTGGAACAAGGAAGATATCTGATTGGTTGCGGATCATTCTGTGTTTAAAAAAAGACATTTGTGGGTTGAGGCAGTCACCGGAGTCTGAAAAATGTTTCACACTCAAATGCAACAAAGTCCACAGACCACAAGCTGGTTGTAAATCAGGTTATATTTGTGTGTGCATCAGAAATACATTTGTAAATCTTGTTCTCTGCGTTCGTGAATCTTTCCTGCACATTTGTGACTATTGAGACTGTTTTAGCTCCATACAAATATACCTGGTTATAAACACAACACAAATACGTTTTTTTAATATTTGAATACATTTAGGAAGCGTGGTGTAGCCATCACAGTCTCACGATAACTGCGTATCACTTCATGGCGCTATGTCAGACATCTTCAACGATGAAACGAGGCGTTATGGCAACAGGAGAGTAAAAGACCCCGACCGAGCAAGCGACCAAATCTGAGACAGTTTCGTAAAAACGACTCAACTTCCACGTCTGTGGGGCTAAAAATAGTTCCTTTGTGCCTCTTTAACCGTTTTCACCGAAGCATCATATAGACCGCCAGTGCTTTCACCATCTACGGTGAAGCGAAGCTCACGTGGTGAAGTCCAGGGGTTTTTGGACAGCTGTACTTTGTAAAGACTTTGAGCTACGGTAATCCTCTAACTATCCCCGTAGAGCTGGTCTTCTCTTCCTTCAGAAACCGTTTAAATGTTCTCTCTAGCACAAACGGTAACGATGTTATGGTAAAGTGTTTCACACATCAGTTGTTCTGTTTAAGTGTTTTCCAAATGATGATTGAGAGATGATGATTCCCGTCACTGTAAACACACTTAATGAACTCAAACTGAACTCAAAAGTAAACATGCAGGAAGGTGTAGAATTTGCAACATAACTTTTTTTTTGCAGCTTCTGCTTTTCTTTTAAAACCTTTTGTGTGAAGTAATTATGATGTAATTTGTGTGTAACGTGCAGTCACGGCGCTCAGGAGCGGGCCTAACTCAGAGGAGTATTTCTATCTAAAACAACTCAAATCTCATGAATAACAAAGCAGTGTGACTGAAAACTGGATCAGATATATATATTTATATTGCAAAACCTTTGTACCAGAAAGTCATTTGCTTTGTCAATACTGTCTTTTTAACCATTAACTAATCTGTTGTGCAACTGTGAGGTGGAAAAGTGATGTGGTGTAAAAATCTACAATACAAAGTTTGCTTAAACATCTTTTAAATAAAAATATTTCTGGTTTTGCTCTTAAAGATTTGCTCCTCTACGAGCTTCATTCTGAGTAGCTGTTGACCTAGTGATAGAAAATTCTTCACACCTCCCAATTCAATACCTAAATCAAAAATATGTTAAATATTGATGGACCCTACAACGTTCTTACTTTAAGTTGTGAACATCTTGGTTTTAATATTTGTTTGCAATGCAAACATCTAGATAACATTGGCACTTTCAGTACTTTACAGCAGCGTATTGTGTGGCTCTCCAAACTAAAAAGCTTGACAGCAGAGCACAAGTCACTGTAAATTTTCTCCAAAACAATATTTTGTGTGCGTGCACTCTGGGGGCTCGGTTGAGGTGAGGGGCCCCTTCCTGCCGCCCTGGTCCCAAGGCCAGCCAGCCGCGGCTCTGCTCTGCTCGGTGAGTCAGACGAAGGCCCAGCAGGGAGCTCTCTGTCTGCAGAGGAGGCTCGCGTGGTAAGGCTTTGAGATGAGAAGTGAGCCAGGAGGGAGCTGGAGGTCATGGAGAGAGGGTAGGGGGTCGAGGAGCCGGGCCTCTGTGCTTTATGTGTGCAAGCTTCTGCACAGCTTTGCTTACCTTCGCCCTGCCTGCCTGGCAGATAAACGATGATGGACGAAATACACGAAGGCTGGCTGTTACGCGGTATGTTAGCCTGTCTCGCAGAGTAATGCAACAACTTGCTCCGGCTCCTTGATGTGTGGTCCAACCGAAGGAAGAGCAGGGAGGAGAAGGAAAGTTCACAGCATGAGGTGAACGGGACTCAGATCTGAGGACGGTGGGGGTGAAAGGACAGCTACACTCACAAATCAGAGGAAAAAGAAAGAACAAGAGCTCCAACTGTCATAGAGGAAAACAAAAGAAAATCAGACTCTCATTAGACTAAATGGAAACACACATCCTCACTGTAAAACAGCACAGATTATTTCTCCCATCCACAGACTGAATCATCTTCTGCTGAGGTTTAGTACCACATTCCAGCACTGGTGGTCCTCTGAAATGAGAGGTTAGCTCTGCTTTCAACAATACCAGTGGTAATGACTGATCTAATCACAGAGCACGCTCAGGCACCCACCTGTTTTGCCATCTTTGGTTTCATAAAAGTGCAGTCTCGCCAAGGGCTCACAGTCTGGGCAGGTGGCACATGTTGGGGTGGCAGTAACGGGTTATTCAGATCTCTACAGGCCACAGTCTCAGCTATCTGGGACTCATTCTGTTCTCTCGTCTGCTGCCAAGAAGAAGAAAAAAAACCAAAACGTTGCAGCTCAGCTCTGCCGGATCTGCTCGATGGGGCACGGCACCTGAAAGCTTTTACAGCCCTAACCGGGTCCAGATAAGAGCTGAAACTTTGTCCCTAATTCTCTCCACCAAGACCAATTTTCTCTCCCACACAGACCACCTTCCAAAACATTTTGTTTTTCAAACAACTCACATTTTCCAGTTGCCTGGTCTTCCTTCCCTCCTTTTTTTTTCTCTTTAGGTTTCAAGCAGCCAGGCAGCAAATCAGGCAGGCAGCCAGCAGTTGTGGCAGGCCCCCGTGTGCAGGACTGCCCTGCTCGCAGAGGATGTGCTTCACCAGTGAAGAATTTGGTCGGCTGCTACTCCAGCTGAACAGTACTTACCGGTCCCATTAATGACAAGTCGTACTTCTTTTCTCATTCATCATATTTTGGCTATTTCACGCTGACGCGGCTGCGAGGCACCGCCTCCAGGCTGTACTGGCATGGACACAATAATTTCCCCAATTTTAGAAGGTCTAATTTATGGTGAGTATATAAAACATAAACCCTTTTCCATATGTAGGTCAGCTTTAAGTAAAATCCCACTTCCTCTGCAACATCTGGAATGTGCAGAGGCGTCTTCACGTGACTTTGGCTGCTTATAACAGGTGGATGTTGCATGAAACAAAGCTGACACCAGCGCGGTGGTAGGGAAAATGCAGTTCATCGAATGACCACTGGCTTGCACAGAAACGGAGTAAATTTCCGTTGACTTCTACATAAAAATAGAAGTAACAAGTCCACGTCATGAGTCAGCGTGAGACAAGATAAGATAAATAACTACCTTGTGGTTAATGAAGTTTGGTGGGCAACTAGCTGCCAGGCTTGTTGGCTCTGCCCATTTGCCCATTTTAGGGCATCAGCTCCACCCAGAAGGGTGTCGCCTTGATACAGTGTCCCCAAAAAACCTGTGGGTGATGTCAGGGAGAGTTTGTCCAGCTCTTTTTGTTTATTCCAAAACATAGCTCTGAAACAGATATTCAACATTTCAGACAAGTCTGAAATGAGAAAAACATTTTAATAACATTTTAGAAATCGTACATAGTTCATGGCGTTCTGCTGGTTTTTAAAAGGTTTTGGTATTTCTCCATTGCTGTGTTTTCAGAAAGTTTTCTTAAAAGTTGTGGCGTTTTTTAACTTTTTCTTCAAATGTGTTTGTGTTTCATGAAAATCTGCTTTAGCTCTTTAAGAACAACCGTGTTAAATAAATCTTGTAAACTAACGTCTGAAGCTCAAGTCTTACCATTTACAATCCCTGTGATTAAAAACAACTATTGAAAATCAATGTATGTAGATTGTAGTTTCATAAAAGTTGACGTTTTAAGAAGTTAAAAGTCTTCCAAAATGGTTTCACTACTTAACTCATTCTTTTTACAGAATTTAACATTAAGATTTAGATATGATACAAACTGTGGATGTAATTTATCTTCAGATGTGCTGCATTCATGCGTCATCTATTCAACTCAATAAAAGGTAAATAACATTCCAGCCACATCTGGTTAAGATCCTCAAGTACATTTTTTTGTTGAACGATACTTGCCGACTCTCTTATCATGAACTTCTCTTTGAAATGTGTTAACGTCTTTCAACGTCATCTGCGCGTCCACTCTGCCCTCAGAAAACATGTTGTTTCACACGGCTGTTTTATTACATCGTCCATCTTCCAGCAGAACTCTAAATATAACCGCTCCCCCTCCGTCAGAAAGAAGAAGACGAAGCCGTCACTAATTAGAGCCTTCTCGTCCGTCTGGCGCTGCCTCCAGTCTGAGCCGGTTTATGGACTTTTTTTCCTGCCTTGGCTTCTTCTGTAGCAGCCTGCAGGACCAAAGACCAGCCTGATTTTACTGCGTGTTGTCCACCGTCTACACCGAGAGCTTTTTACTTGTAAACAAGAAACTAGTGTGAGGACTGGAGATTTTTACTCACATTTTTACTCACATGAATTATTTATATCGTTCTGACATGTGATCCTGGTGACCATGTTGTGTTGGCTCTCCTTGACCTGACTGCTGCCTTTGATACAGTGGACCACAAGATTTTATTATTATGCTTAAATCACCAAGTGGCCATTTGTGACACAGCATTTAATTGTTTCAGGTTGTGTCTGGCTGATAGGTCCTTCCCTGCCAGCACTTCAGGCTCAGAATCCTCCTGCACTGCTCTGTCATGTGGGGTTCCTCTGGGCTCAGTTCTAGGGCCGCTGCTTTTTTCCCCTGTACTTGTTGCCTCTGGGTTCTATCTGTAGAGACATGGAACTGCGTTGCACTGCTTTGCTGATGATTATCGGATTTACTTGCCCTTAAAGCAGAAGGACAGCTTCTCAGTTAAACCACTCTTGGATTGTTTGGAGGATATTAAAACTTGGTTGCTGTGGTGACAGTATTTGGACCAAGTGGCCCCTGTGAGTCCAGCTCTGATGATTTGGGACCCCTGACATATTACATATTTTAAACCGATCATTACCAATCTGGGATTTAAGTTGGACAGCCCAAATTAGGGCTGTTGTTGAATCCTGTATTTAATCCTGTGTTTAACAAGAGCGAAATCGTTTATTTCCAGACAGCATTTTGAAACACTGATCCACACTTTTATTTCGTCCCGTTTGGATTACTGTAATGGACTTTATGTTGGAGTGAGTCAGTCCTTGCTCCTGCGTCTGCAGCTGCACGACTTTTAACGGGTACTAATAAAACTCAGCATCAACCCTGTCCAGGCTTCACTCCGCTGGCTGCCTGTGTATCACAGAATTGCTTTTAAAACTCTTACTGTATGTTTGTTTTTAAATGTTTAAGTCATCTTACCTCTCTGAGCTTTTTCACCCCTACTCACCTTCTTGATCCCTCAGGGACCGGCTCTCAGAGGGGACAGGACCCAACTGTGGACTAACCTTCCCTTTAGTGTCCACTTTTAAAAGTCATCCTAAAACCCATTTTTATTCTTTGGTTTCCAACCTCAGTGAGACTTGGTTTCCTTATTTAATCTTAGACATTTTAATCTGTCTTATTGTGTTAAATTTAAACTTTTCTAATGTTTTTATATATGTCTGACGTTTTTATCTGCTTTATATTTCTTATAGTCCATTATAGTTCTTAGTATTCAGTTACGTGCAGCACTAACTTTCAGCTGTGGTTGTTTCTAAGTGCTTCATAAATAAAGTTGGTTAGTGGTGGTATATGATATATGCTGTATTTAATATAATCATACATAAAGGCTGTGTGATTTTAAGTGTCAGATGTCATACGTATAAACTTTGACTGGGCTTTTCCCAGGTATGAGTAGATGCCATCCATCCGTCCATAGTCCCTTAAAGATTTCTCTCCCTGGTGGTGGCTTTTCTGTGGATTTGAAAAAGGAATAGTACATAAAACTTCAGTAGAAGCACCTTTTTCGCATCTACGGGTCACATGACATACCTAAAATGGGCAGTTCCTTTTTTATTGGAACGTTCTCTCTCAGGCTTGACGTTCCAGATGCAGCACGGCAGGTATTTCTCTGGATTGCTCATCAACAGTAGAGCGAGTCGCCTAAAGTGTTGAATCTACTATTCCAATGACCGTCCACACATCGCTTCAGATCCTTGCTCTGCGACAATTCGTCAAAGACACCTACATCTTTTTTGAGTAAATATAACGAGGACCAGAGTGGTTGCAGAAATAAAAGTCCAAAATTTGAATTAACCTGCTTGGAAGGACTGGAGGGAGATTTTTCGAAGCTCAACCAGCCCATCTGGCTCCTTTCTCACTGCGATGCCATGATTTGTATTTTAGTTTCATACCTCTCATAGGGTAAGTGATAAGCCGCCTCAGAGGTCTCGACCTTTGCAGGGCCATCCTTTTCTAGTCACATCGGAGCTGATGGAATTTCTAAAAAGGCTATCTCTAAGCTATGTCATCAATAATATATGAGTCACCGGCGTCATCCTGACACGCTATACGCCTCTATGTCAGGTTTAGCCCGTAACCCAGTCACGAGTGGAGAGCTGAGGAAAATGAAGCGACTCTGGGGAGGTGGAAACACCGATGAATAATTTAAAGTGATTCCAGTGTAGTTTGACAGAGTTCTTCCCGTCAGTCCTCCAGCCTCGCTCAGTCACCCTCGGCGTGCACAGCGATGTGGACCAGCGAGGAGACGCGCTACCACAACCACGGAAGCTTTTAAAAAAGAAAAAACGCCTCCTGACTTGTGATTTCCAGTCGTGGCGCCACAGAGAGCCTGAGGATGAGTCCTTTTACCTGCTTGCTCCTTTGCTGGCTGGCTCTTCCGCTACCAGGTAAAGGATCATTGTGTTTCACTTCAGTTTAACAAGGAGATTCGGTTGGAGACAAGTTGAGGCGAATGGCTTTTCACTACACCAAGAACTGGTATCATTATTTTGTCAGAACTGCTGAGCACAGCTTGAAGCAGAGTAATAAAATTTAATCTATCTAAGAGGCCAGAGGCGGATAAACTGTATCTAATTACGTGTTGTTCATCCTGAAGAGCTGACATAGTCCATTTTTAACAAACTGTGAGGTCTTGGAAAGTGGTGAAGACACTCACTGATGAGTAAATCTGTCTGCAGATGTTTTGCTGTTTCAGAAAAACAACAGCAGCTTTTCTGTTCAAATAATTACTGTGTCTTGTTTTACAGGCCTGGAGATACTTGACCCAGAGGAGGTGGAGTACATTCGCACCAACGTCACTGTGAGCGCGGGAGGATCGGTCACCTTGGACTGCGGCTCTGCGATGCCCAACATCTTCATCTGGGGTTTCACCAAACCGGGCACTGACAATAACGTAGCGCTGGCACACAACTACGGCCAGGGCCCGAAGCTGCAGCCGCAGTCCAGCAGTCTGGGCCGCGTGCAGCTGCACGCCAATTCGTCAGCTTTGGTCATACATGAGCTCGGAGAGGACGCGGCGGGCATGTACACCTGCCAGGCTTTGTATGACACAGACGAAGGAGCCAGGGTGACGTTTTACTTCACTCAGCTGGATGTGAAGGACAAATAGGGATTTCTGCTACATCTGCTTTAAAGAAGAATGTGGTATTCTTGAGATGAAGGTGGGCTTTGCTGGAAAATTTGAATAAATACAACTAGGAGGCCCCTCCCCCTCCTCTAGTGAAGCTTAAGCTGCACGCATACGCAAACACAAGCTGGTAGGCGGTATGTGAGTTTCCATTATCGGGGGTCCCTTCTGCTAGACTCGTTCAAAGGGCCTTCTGTAGTGACGCAATCATTCCTCAACTATTTCCAGTTAGGCTCAGGAAGTAAAGCAACGAGATAAAAACTGGACGGAGCTGAGATTGGTTGAGATTGGTTGCTCCTCTTTCATGTGCAGCGTTTATGTGTACCGCAACGAATGAGAAGACTTGGCGCCACATGGCCATCCAGAGCGCTGAGCTTCACCTCCTGAGTCAAAACCACGTCCTACCCAGAGTAGGAGTACGCGTGCATGCCCAACCCGGACTGATTCTCGTTTCA
Source organism: Xenentodon cancila (assembly GCA_014839995.1). Classification (NCBI taxonomy): domain Eukaryota; kingdom Metazoa; phylum Chordata; class Actinopteri; order Beloniformes; family Belonidae; genus Xenentodon; species Xenentodon cancila. The sequence goes on from CM026201.1 coordinate 27,890,485, forward strand.
GTCCCATAAGATTCTTGGAATCTCTCGATCGAGGTCTGTGAAACTGCCCCGGACCCTCGCCAATGGAAACCCGCTTGATGACTCCAGTTACAGATTCTTCCTTACTTTCACTCAGACATGATTGATTCTTACAAATCACATTAGAAACACTAGGAAGAAGCCAGAAACCACAATTTTCTCACACAATCATGCATTTCTGTCATTGCAGAGGCGGTTTCAGTAAATATAACATAATATAGGTAGTATATTTTATTGTTTTATCCAACAGTTGCTTCATAAAAGTTATCCCTCTAAATGTTTTATCTCTAGAAGCCCTGGCGATTGTTGTTGTTAATCCAAGTGGGAATCTGTTTACCCATGGCGGGAAGTCTGCGAGCCTTGTGAAAGCGTGTAACGTCAAATATGAATGCAGAGATGCGTCCAAACCTGAGTGAACTCTCAAAACAAAGAGAGTCAGACTGGAGCGCTTTGATCCGGGGAAGATCGCACCATTGTCTCCTGCCGCGAGGCACACATGCAGGTCATGGTTTCCATTTCAAACACTTCTCCAGTCTTGTTTTTTCTTCACTATTGAAAACATCTGGATGGTGGGTTCATTAGACAAGACCATTGTGTGTGTGTGTGTGTGTTTTTTTCCACTTAAGTGTGTTGTTTATTACAGTTTCTGTTACTTCTATTAAACACCCCGCTGTGCTGTTTGTCTTTCTTTAAGTGTGTTAGACTATGATTTAACTACTGTGTGTCTTGACTTTTACCAAGCTGATCGACACGTCTCACCACTGCAGAGGACATCGTTTAACACCACAGATCTTATCTGAACGATTCCCAAGAAACTGTGTGCTTTTCATCTCATCTGTGCAGACATACGACGTTGCACATGAGTAAATGTTCTTTTAAATAACTAAATCAGTCTGACTCAGTCTGAAACTTTTATACAAATGAAACTTCAAAAAAGTTGGCATTAATGTGGATAGAAAAAATGCAATGATTTGCAAGTCTCATAAATGTAATTTTATTCAAAGCAGAAATGTACCTTTTAAAAGTGTCACAAAGGAACTTGTGCACTTTTTGTCTTGCTGGCTTCTCCTGAAGCTACCAGCACTGTCGGAGGTTTACTCTAGTTTGGCCTTTTCCTCGTCACGCTCTCATTTCAGTCGTAACTTTCCTGAGTGGACGTCATGGCTAAAACCGCATGAAGTTGAAAAAAAAGAGACAGCAAGGGCTAGACAGCAGTTCCTAAAAACAAAAACCGTTTGAATTTCATGCCCACAAAACATCTCAAAAGTTGTACCAGGGTGATGTTTACCTCCGTGTCGCACCTCTCCTTCTCAGTCCATGCACATCTGTCCATGCACATCTGTCCATGCACATCTGTCCATGCACGTCTGGAAACTGACCAGTTGATGGCGGTTGTCCCATTTTTGATTGAAAGTAGATTCAAGCTGCTCAACAGTCCTGCATCTTCTTTGTAGTATTTTTAATTTGCACCTAAATGTTGTCTGTCTGTAAAAGATCTGCACTGCAGGCAGGTCAGTTCTGCACCTGGACTCCTCTCCCACACGGCCGTGCTGCTGCAGTAGATGCAGTATGTCGTTAGGATCGTCTTCCTGAAAGATGCAAGGTCTTCCCTGAGGTTAGATTGATAGTGACGTATGTTAAACTTGAGGCTACTGTAAAGCCTTTTAATGCTGACGTTTCCTTCCCAGATGCACAGGTTTCCCATTCATCGCTACTAATGCACCCCCACACTGTCAGAGTTGCAGCATTGTGAAGCAGGCTTTAATAACAATCTGAAGGGTTCCTCTCCTCTTCAGTCCCGATGATGAGGTGTCCAAGTGTTTTGTGGCCCAGTGATGATGGTGATGTTCGTATAGGACTTCTGCTGTATCTAAAAACAGTTTGACCTGCATCTGTGGATGGAACGCTGAACTGCTGGCTTTCGGAAGTGCTCCAGAGTCCGTGCCGTGATTTCCATCATGGAAACGTGTCTTCTTTTGAAGCAGTGCCACCTGAGGACCTGAAAAGCACGGCAATCCAGCGCTGATTTCAGACCTTGTTCCATGCACACAGGGATTTCTTCAGTCTTTTGATGATATTATGTGCTCTAAATTAGGTTTTTGTATTTTTTGCTCAATTTGTAGACGGTTTTTTCACACTTTGTTTTTCTGATAGCCTCTTTAAGACGCTCTTTCTTTCTACCCCATCACGTCACCACCCTGCTGCCATTTAACCTAATCTGCTGCTCGTTCTTCCTCCAGGTGTTTCTTTTTAGTGCTACTTACTTTTCCAGTCTTTTCTTGTCCACGTCACAACGTTTTTTTACATGAGTCGCAAGCTTCAAATTTCAAAATAACTTTTTTTTTTTTTATTTACGCAGTTTAAACATTCTTTTTTTTCTTTACATTTAACACAGTGTTCCAACTTTTTGGGATTTATTGGCTGTACCTGATTGTACTGATTATATACACGTAAAGTAAAAAACAAGGAAATCTGTTCTGACAGCACGACAACACAAAACCGCCACTATGTGGTACTTTCTCCAACAAGAAACTGGATTACTAGTCAAACTGCATGTGAGCACATCTCATCCAGGAACCCTGCTGGACTTAATCCAACTGCAACATTGCTTCACTTGCGGTTTGTGACATCTCAAGGATGTAAACTGCATGTGGCCGAATCAGGCAAGTTAACAACTGCCCGATTCATAAAAGTTGTGCTCATTCAGGGTGTCCTGGAAAAGGGAGCGAGAGGAAGAATAGTGGGCGGAGGGGAAGAGGGACCAGCGTTAACAGGTCGACTCTGCAGCAAGGGGCAAAAATTCCAGGGTGGACAATGAGCTTTCTTGTTCCCATGGGCTCCTTAATGAAGGGGTGTAGCTGCGTGGGTAGAGGGTGCGAGGCCGGACCGAGGCAGAGTGCAGACTGACAGACGTGGGAGATGGAGAAGCAGCTCATTTAGAGACAACCTTGCCCTTATCTCCTCCTCATCAGCCCAGGCTGCATCTGTCAGCATCCCCTCTCCCGCCCCCAGGCCATCTTTCTGTCATTTCCAGCTTCATTTCCTACCCATTGTTTTGTTCCCTTTCTTTTCTTCTAAAGAGCAGAAATGGACATTTGAATGAATACACGGAAATAAAATCAAAGTTGAGAGGAAACTTGTGCAGAGAATGACCAGTTCTCGTTATTCTGGACCATTAGTTACTTTTTGTCGTGGTTTCAGGCCTCAAGTAAAATCACATCAGTGTGCGTTAAACACACTTGAGGGTTTTGGGGCTGAGAAACTGAGGCAGCCTATTCCTGGGAAAGAAAAAAACTGTTTAGGTCAAAAAGAATTTGATGAACGCTGCCAGCCTTAATGCCACCACCACCGCCATAAGCACTAAAAATAACAGCCGGAAGAGGCTGTGCCACGCCTCGCAGCGAGGAGAGTAAATCTGGGTGCCAGGAATATCCAGTATACGATCAAGAGGAGGAGAGATGCCAAGCGAGCCGGGGCCTGAGGACTGGCAGCCAACTCTGGCAAAAAACACAGGCAGACAGGCACCAAGCAAGGAAAGCCTGCACCGCAGTCATCCTCGGTGAAGCACAGCCAGACTTGTCATCTGCCCGCTGCAATCCTATCAACTCCAATCAGCCTGCACACCAGGGAGATTATTCTCAAACCAACACGGGCTTTAAACCTCCACACAAGGGTATTTGCCAAAATAGGATGAAATCCAGGAACGGAATAAGACAAGACCAACTGATCCTCTTATGTCTAAAACACCTCCGACTATTTTGCTGAGATATTATAAAAAGGGTCATGTTGTCACTTCCAGCTCAGACACACGGAAAAAGAAATAACTCCGTTGGGTTTGTTTGGAGCTGCCAATTAAGGTTTGAAAGTATGTAATTCAGCGAGCTGTTCAGATTTGGAGGGATTGGTGGGCGGGCCAGCTCAGAGGAGAATTATCCGGTCTTTTCCAGTAGAAGCCTTTTGGCTGTTGCTTTTCTTTTCCTTTCTTTGGTTACAGCAGCAAATTTTCAGAAACAATGATATAGTCGATTTAAAGCAGCACAAAGGAGTTTTTTTTTTTGCTGAAATATCAGTTTCAATTCATTTTGAAGATGTTTTTAATCACTTTTACAAAAAAGCATCTTCCTCAAACCAGCCAGAGAATCTTTGGACTCCCGTCCCGGTTGTGCCCTGAGACAGCTGTCCATCACGCTATGTCACTATGGCAACTGTCATACGCCAATGATGACGCTGAATCTGGCTCGCAGACCTACAGCGGACTTCAGTTAGAGTTGACTCAAGAAATGACTGAAAAGAAAAGAAAGATTGACCCCAAACAAGAGAAAATCAGTGGCAGACGAGTTGGTGTCCACGTCTACGGAGGGAAACCGAACTGCAAAGGTTCCCTTATGCTGCTTTAGGAAACAACGTTGTTAATAATGCCTCATCAGTACGATGAACTTTTATATCCCAACAAGTAAATGTAACTTCCGGCTTTCAGTTTACAACTTAGCAATTGTAAATTAATTTCCCACCGTCTGAACTGTGTCGCGAACGTCGTTGGAAAGTAGCTCATATAAGAAATAGTTCAACATCAGCCTACAGAAACGTAAAACTAAGCAATGGAGCTACAGTGAATAAGTATAAAGTCCCTCCCGTCAGGTACCCCTCCTATCAGGTACCCCTCCCATCAGGTACCCCTCCCGTCAGGTACCCCTCCCATCAGGTACCCGCTCCCGTCAGGTACCCCTTCCTATCAGGTACCCGCTCCCGTCAGGTACCCCTTCCTATCAGGTACCCCCTCCCGTCAGGTACAAACTCACATCAGCTGCAGCTTCTACCTGCAGACTGGTTGCTTCAAGGGTCGGTGCATCAAAATCACACGATACCATTCTCCCATGCAGTCCATAGAGGCCATGCAGGTAGTTTTAGTTTCATATTTTCTGTTGTTTCTGGCCATAAATCAACAACGTGCAGCATATTCAATGATATCTTATAGTCTGGCAAATGCCCCAACATTTATGTTCGCTGTTGACGCCATTACGTTCTTCCTGTGGAAACAGATTTGTCGGTGCAATTAATACGACTTCGTGTAGTTTTGAAATACAAATATTTGCAAGTGAGGGCGGTTCGCACGTCACAGTCCTGTCGTAATGTAACTGCTCCATTTCTCCAACAGATTGGGGCCAGAAGGTCAACGGCGCTCTCGGAGCAGCGGAGCATTTTGTGTAAAGTGACGAGCTATCGAGTATTCAATGAAGCAAAGAGCAGCAGCCTGAACGTGAACAGTGAAGGGAGTGTTCACCCCGTTCAGGGGTCACTGCAGTGGAACAGCCCATCACCGCGCCACATCAAAGGCCTGCCAGAAATATGGATGGGTTTGGACCGAGGCTGGGAAATTCACCAGGGCCATCACTCATCGAGCGCCGCACACGGAGGAGGGGAAGAAAGACATTCGAAGTGGCTTCGTGTTGACTCTCCCGCAACTTCTCTTTATATTATTACAAAACTTTACAGACTGTTGCTAAAGTCTCCACGCCAGAGTGGAACACAGAGGGACAAAACAAAAAATAGAAAGCATTTCTCATCCAAAAGGCATAAATAATATAAAAGACAAAACTTTTTTTCTTTTAAACAGATACATTCATATGAAATAATATTTTACTACTACAAAAATAAATAAGGCATCTAAGCAGTTTGTGATCTTTCACGAGTCTTTCCTCCAGTGGGATGCAGTCTCTCAGTTTCACTCCATCGGGCTCTGATCTCAGTCTTTTGTCCACTCGTCGCTCGTCTCACATCCGTCGACGGTTCTGTGTCCTCGTCACCGTTAACACGCAGTGTCTCTGACTCTCCCATCGCTTTTACTCCTTTCCGTATCCCCCTCCCTTTTCACACTGTGGGAGGCGGTTCAAGCCTCCTGTGGGCCGGGTTGGATCAGCTCTCCCGCCAGGCTGCTGCTGGAGATCCAACCGGGCTTCTCATCACAGTCCAAGTCTGGCAGGCCGAGACTCTCCCAGCACACCACCGGCCCCTCCACGTCCACGCAGCGCAGCTCGTCCTCAGCTGTGCACGGAGGGAGAAGGACAAGTCTTTACTTTGAACTTTATTTATAAAAAAATAGATAAAGAGGAGCAGACAAGAGAAACGTTAATATAAAACCCAAACAGAACGGTACGAACTGTACCAGGCTGACTAAATGGGAAAACGAGACACTGCAAATCAGGTTTTCTGATTTAAATGTAAAACCAAAACCGATCTGAAAGTCACTTTGATTCAAACATTGTAAAAAAATGAATTTAAAGTTTTCTGAAATAAAAGCTGCATAACTGAGGCCAGAAAGGACTCACCGGTACGATCTACTGGAGAGCTTTCACCGTTTCTGATCAGACAGCAGGAGTGCTGCGAGGGGGGCGGCTCCTTGTGCTCATCTGGTTGGTATCCTGCATCTGCCACCGGGTCGGAGCCGTGGCACTGAGGCAGAACCTGGCCCAGAGGCACCATCTCCAGCCCGTCCTGCTGGCAGGGCGTCATGCGGTGCATTAGAGGCAGGGTGCCGCTGGAGAACGTGCCGTTGGTCTTGTTGTAACACCTGCTCAGAAACAGGGAGGGGAGATGCTCATTAACAGCAGAGTTCCGGTTCTTCCTCACTGCAGACAGAAGCGGGTTTCCCTGCAGAAAACCCTTACGATTACACCAACGCTGTTCCAAAGCATGAAACCGGAGTCTCTCTCACACAGCTGCAAGAACTTGTCTCAACTACTGAACCATGGATTAAGAGGTCCGGTCACACCAGCCCTACAACAACTGACACACACTGCGTTTTGTTGTTTTCTTTGGAAAAGTTCCCAAAAGGTGCAAGTCACGCACAGCGAGCTTCTCTGCGTTTCCTTGAACTCAGCTTCCCTCTATCGGGACCCGATTGGATTGCAGCCACGCCCCCTCTTTTCCCAGCAGCGGGAGGTAAATAAACACGGGGCTCATTAGGTCTGCTGGCTGGGTGCAGACAGAATAAACCGTGATGCTGCGGACTCGTGAGTACACAAACAATACAAGTAGGAGGGGAAATCTGGGCGTGTCAGAAGTGGAGGTTCCTGGAGGTTCCTGGAGGGTCGTGTAACATTCAAACGACAGTTTTACTTTGCAACGTCCACAAGACTTATCCTTTTCAATTTCCACCAAAAATATCGATATGTTCTTAAACAGCAGGAGGCTGGTTTGTCTTGGATTTTATGCTCCCACACACGTAAAAGTCTTTTTGTGCTTGTTGCTGAATCTTTGCAACTGGATACAATTCAGTTATACGTCTTAAAAAGAAAACAGAAGAACAGAAAGGACGCGCGAGGAGGACTCTGCTATGACTATATCTGACCTGTTGTTGTTGCAGAGGTTCTGGCAGCTCATACAATCCGAAGACTCGGTCTGAGGAAGAGCCGTGTACAAGCCTCCGCCCTGGCAAGACAACACAGATGTACTCGCACTTAAACTGAGTTCTCGTCTGCCCGCAGCGCGGCGCTGGTAAAGGTCTGGACAACCCGGCGGGCTGCAGAACTCACGTTCAGATGGCGGTGAGGGTGTGAGTGTTCACAGTCTCGGGTGCTGTGGGGCAGCGTGCCTTCGTGGCCGTGTGGGTGGCCAGGTGAGAATAAGCCTCCGGAGCCGTTGAGCAGCGCCAGGCCGTTGGGGAGTTTGTGGTGGAGGTGATGACACCCTTGAGGTAACAACTGGCCGCTGTGGCCGTAGGTGCCATGGATGGCGCCGTTGATGTGGCCGGTGCCGGCCGCCAGCGTGGTGTACTCGAGAACGTGGCCGTTCATCTCCGCCGGCTGGTACAGGCAGCCGGGAGGGTCGTACTCTGCAACGACGAGGACACAAACCAAGAGATTCTGTCAAAGCTTCAAAACGAATCGCTGCATAGAAGCAAGAAAAATATCGCGTCTGAACTCATCTCAAACCGTAAGACCTTTTCTTTTCATGATAAAAACGCCTCAAAGATGTTCATCGTGTCCGCTAGTTTACCAAACGAAGGCAGCCCGGCGCTCGCGACTTCACTGAACATCTCACAATCTCAGAAGCAACAAACTGTGAAGCTTAAAAAAGAGCCAGAAAGTAGGAACCTTTGACTCATTGTCAGCTTTTCTTCAAAATATTTCAGCTTCATCACCTTAACTGCTTCCAGATCCAAGTGGTCAAGTAAAGAGTTCACCGAGCGACGGCCAACGCTTAAAAAGCGCCCAGGGATCCGTATATGTGCTTGGAACATGCCTCGCGAACTGCCTGGGGAGCAACTATCCTCAGAAATGAGGCAATCTCCTGTGCCTTGTGGTCCGTTTTGGACGGCGCTGCAGTTCAACGTCATGATAAATGGCTTTCAGACGCAAACTCTCCCCGTACGAGCAGCTACTAAAGCGCACATGACGGGCGTGCATGGTTTATGTGGAAACTCACTGTGCATGCTGTTCTGCTGGCGATTCCTCCACAGACACATGGCAATAAAAGCGAGCAGGATGAGCACCATCACTCCCAGGACGCAGCCCACGATCAGGTAGAGGAGTCCTCCAGGAGGGCTCGGCGGCTCCGGGAAGTGGGGGCCAGATGGGGTGATGGGGTGCTGGCTGGGTGACCCCGGCGACTGACGTGCTGCAGCAGAGAGAACGCCAGCAACAGTTTTATTCAATTTAACCCATCGACATCAAAGATAAATTAGACGGCGCCAAGTCGGCGGCGGCGGCGGCCTCGTGAAACTGGGTACATTGACTGCGTGCCGTGTGGTTCTGCTGATCACGGCCGTCGTTAAAGTCACGGGCTGCGCAGAGGCGGTTTTTGTTTTCCTACCTCTGGTCTCGCAGATCATGACGTTGCTGTATTCGCTCTCGCCGCCGTCGTTGAAGCACTGCATTTTGATGTCGTAGGAGGTCTCGGGCTGCAGATGTGCGATCATGTGCCAGTTTTTCACACCTGAGAAAGCAGAAGCGGATCAGTGCCGGCCCCTGTAAACTCGCTGCTCATGTTTCCGTCGTGTCATTTTCACATCTCACACGTTCTTTAGGTCACATTCTTTCGCGCCTCCTCTCCCACTTGCCCCCCTCCTCCCGGGTCTTGTTGCCCGTCAGCCCCATGAGGGTCAAGACAGTTGCTTTACTCGAGCTGAGCTCCATATATGGCAGCTTCATGTTTGCTCTGGGTTGCCTCCAGGATCCGCTCACACACTGCACCACAGTGTTCTCTCGAATCACATTTGAGATGACCTCAAAAGGTGGAAATGCTGCTTCTTAAACAAGTGAGGCTGCAACGAGCCGCTGCTTGGTTGTGTTTGGGTTAAAGCACTGCTGCTCGTGTCCTGCTTCTGCTCCGAGTAACTTTAACTCAGGGAAACTGCCGTAAGCGTTATTCGGTGGCAGTCGGTGCTGATGTTTGTCTACCTGAGACACAGGCGACAGCAGGGAGCAGACGACATAAAGCAGCTCAGTAACTGAACGTTTTTGGTCTGAATGCACAGTTGGATAAATCCAATTAGCAGCATGAACCAGTGAACTGACATCTAGGTGTGAAAGCAACAGGACTATCTGAACTGTCCGGCATTCCCGAGGCTCAGCTACAGAAGCACCAACGGAACAACAGGTCATTTGTATTTTGTCTCATTACGGTTTTAAGTCCCTACTGAAACGGGACCGGCATCGCTGCGGACGAGTGTCCGGACCGACCGGCTGCTGGACGCGTCTTCACTGATCAGGTCATGCCATTGTATTTCTCTCCTTGTGATTCGTTAGTAAATGCCTCTCGTGCCCCTTCTGTCTGTCGGTTTTAATAAACATATCAGAAAACGGAGCCCCCGGGTCAGGAAGTGCAGGAAGCACGCCTGTAAACTCTGAGCTGGAGCTTTTCTCTGCAGGTACGACGGCGGCAGCTTCTCACAGCCTGCAGGGTAAAACATCAGTTGTAAAAGGAACCACAACTGAAAGATCTGCGATGATCTGGAACTGCGGTTTTGAGTCGTCTCGACTCTGTTTTGGGAGGAAACTCGGGAAAGCCAGCCGCTCAGATGCCGAGGAGCCGCGTGGAGCCAGCGGCGCCCCTCCTTCCCTTCCTGAACCGGGCTCAACTGTTAGCATTCCAGCAGGCAACCTGAGCCGCTCTCCTCTGGACAGGCTCATGTTACAGCTCTGGACCATTAGCTGGCAACCGTTTATTAAAAACAGATTTCAGAAGGCCCCGCTGCCAGGGACAGCGCAGAAATGCCCCGTTCCTCACTACTCCACTCGAGTATCCGTCACACTCCCGGTTCAACTGCGCAGACTTGAGTCCACGACGGGACGGGGGCGTGGTCAAACGCTCTGGAAACACAAACGTCCGCCGGGACGGCACAGCTGACGGTTGCCTCTCTCTCACCTTCCACCACGTCCCTCTTGTAGTCGCTGTCGTTGTCGCTGTCTGTGGGCCGGTAGTAAATGTAGAAGCCCTGGATTGGAGTGTTGTTGTTGCTCGAGGGGCTGTACTGGATGGGGATGGAAAATAGACATCATTACACTACAGCAATGGGGCGAGAACATTTTTCCAGTAGCCTCGTTATCAGCAGATGTTCGGGCCTGCGGTCTGCGTCATGATTGTGCTGTCTGATCGACGGAAACAAGGAAAAACTGAGGTCCTCCAGGGTTAAAAGTGGGGAACCTTCTGCATCCATCTGCAGCTCAATCTGCTGTGAGAAGGAAAAGCTGATTTGTAGAAAGCAGAATTAAAATGCAGAGGGACTGGACTTTTTTCTTTTTTTCATGCTTTTTCAGCAGATCTGTAATCAGCATAGCCGCTCGTTTAAAAGAGCAGAGCGAGTCTTGGCTGCAGCCGGCTCAAACGCAGGTGAGCCAGCTGGAAAAGACGACACGTCGCCTAAACTATTCCACTCGCCGCCATTAAAACTCATTTTCATATAGTTTATGTTGATTATTTCAGTTTTCTGCTGCTTTCCTCACTTCTATTTTTGTTTCGTGCAGACATAGACCAAAGCTGGGACGGCCTCCAGCTCCGTCCACGACTCTGGACAGAACGAGGCAGGAATAGAAAATGAATGAATGCAAGCAGGAAAAAATAAAAATGTAAAAATGGGACGAAGCCGCCCGCTGATGTTCTCTGGCGGCTTGTTGGGCATTCGGACGTCCACATTTTGGTCTTTCTGTAGCTAAAAGCGATCATGTGAGAAGAAGAGGGTGAAGCTGGAGAACGACGCTGGAAACCGGGCTGAACATTTACTTCATCTTGTAACGTTTCACAACCACCAGCAGAAAGAGTGAATCTAAGTTTAGTACAGGTGGTATTAACCAAACTAACTTTAAATCTGTAAATCTGGCTTACAACATGTTCCAAGAACAGACAGGACAGGGCAATTTAAAGCTTCTGAAGGTTAAAAACAAGGAAAAACTAAGATATTTCAAGTAAGGTGATGTGAAAAGGCAACTTTAGTTTGACCTGGTTCTTTATCCACAAACAAAGAGTTTCTGAGGAGTTAAAGTAAAGAAATTCAACAAATTCATGGGAGGAGAACTATTGAAAAAAGAAGGTTGGAGGGAAATTTCATCATGTAAAAGGATAAAGGGGATTCCCTCAGACGACCCGACATCTAGACTCATTCATCGACAGCTGATTTAAAACGGATAAATCACAAGTACAAATATAAAAAGCTACATTGACAAAAGCCAGTTAATCATTTACTGTCCACAGTCAGAAGCCTTTTGTTGGCCTTGTGCAGACGAGGCGTCAACATCTCTGGGCTCGGAGGCGTCTGGGATCAACCATCACACGCTACATACGAGTACCGGCACCACTTTTCTTAAGAACGTTGCAAACTTTCAGGAATAAAATAGTAATAAGACAAAAGGACTAAAAAACTAAAACGTGTTTCGTCTGAGGCGAGCGTCTTACGGTCCAGCGCAGCATGATCTGCGTGTCGCTGATGGCATCTGTGGATGAGATGTGCGGTCCGACCACCGGGCGCTCGGATGTGCGAGGACTAGCCTGGGGCACCTGGTACGGCTTGGAGGGAATGCTTTGGGGACTTTCTCCATACATGTTCACGGCTGCCACTCGAAACTTGTAGATGGACCCTGAGAGAGGAACGTTGTGGAGGAACGTTACAGGTCACTGGTGCTGCTGAGCAAGCCGGTCTGGGTTTCACTTTCAGGTCCGACTGGACGGAAACCTCGCGAACAACCTGGAAACTCACCTGGCTCCAGATTCCGAACTTCCACAGACAGTTTGAGCGGCGAGATGTTATCCGCAGCCACGAGCCACTCCGCGCTGCGGCCGCGTCGGTACTCCACGCGGAAAGCTGTGATCGGAAAGCCGCCGTTCGCTCGAGGGATCCAGGTGACGTATGCCGAACTCTCAGTCGCCATGGAGATGGTGGGGCGGTCGGGGGCCTCGGGTACTGGAACAGAAAAAAAAAAAAAAAGTGATTATTTGTTTGTTTTTGTCTTGAATCTTTTTGTTAAAGTTGAACGCTTTGGGATCAATACAACATCAGATACACTGAGAATCCAAAATCTGAGAACTTAAACTCAATCGAGTGAAGTCGAGAGTTCGTAACTAAGATATTGAACTCTTGTCACTTGAGAACCCAGGAGGCGGGGCGCACTGCCGGATGTTGGGGGCGGGATCTACTTGCTCACTGGCTTCTGAATGACAGCGTTTACGTCTGACCCGCCCTCACGCCACCCCGAGGTGGTTTACCGTCTACCGTTGAACAGTTCATTTGGTTCCCGCTCCATGTGAGATCATTGTGGGAGGAACGCAGCAGTAACGTCAGAACAGCCAGACAGAGCTCATGCTGCCAAACAAACTCACGGTCGTATATCAGATTCGTCTTCTCAGCAGCAGAAAAAAAACTAACTCTACAACTTGTGTAAACAATAAGAATTACAGGAACACATGACATGTTTCCAACCATATTGCACATCTTAAGCTCAAACTGCATCACACACACTGCCAAGAGCATGCTGGGAAACTGCACCTTACACACATCATTATTAAACCAAGACAATGTGTGTCAGCGCTGCAGTGAAAGTCTCCTGGTTTTCAAGCTTTAGGATTCAGTTCTCAATATTTATGGTGCTGTATTGACACACACAAGACGAAACCAGCAGCTGCGATCGCCGCGCGTGAATTCATGCGAAGACAAAGACAGAGAAGGGAAAACACGTCACAGCGAGGATTCATACTTACTGCTGAGGCTCTTAGTCGCAGAAATAGAGGGCAGGAGAGACGGAAAGAAAAGAGGGTTAGTGGGAAGACCAAGGTGAGTCTCAGCGGAGACGGCTCGCGTCAAAATGAGTGGAAACATGCCAACGCCAACCGGTATCTGAGCCTGAAGCCGCGTGCAGCCGCCCAGCTTTCTGCTTACAGCATCTTCCTCCCAGAGTCCCTACAGAGTCAACTGACGTTTCACCGTTTGTGCTTCCAGGCTCGCAGAAACAAAGCAGACCGCTTCAAAACATTTACGCTCTGAGATGTGTGCAGCACAGCCAGGCCAAGAACTCGGCACAAACATCTAGATGACAGAAAGGCCCAAAACATTCCTCACGGCCGTCATCGTCGTCGCCATCAGCAGCAGCGACTGCACGCGTTTACCTCTGTCATGTATGACGACTCCAAAGTGGGTGTTGGGGGCTCTTTCCTCCGGAGCTTTGGGGGGCATGGAGACGACGGGAGGCTTGGACGGGTTTTTGTTGGATGAGACGCTTTTTTCTGACAGAAAGAAACAAAGAAGAGTGAGACGACAAAACCTGCAGCGCCCGGGCTGGTCACTTCCACAAACCCACCCGGAGCAGCTTCAAATGCTCCGGGTTTCATCAGCTTCAGGTTTCAACTTTGCACTCCGAGCATCACGAGACGGCTGCCTGAACGCATTTCATTTTTTTTTGGTTTTCCACAACAGATTTTGTGTTTCTGCACTTTAAAACAAGCAGTGAGCTAAACTTTACAGAAAACACAACTGTTCAGGGAAAAAACTGCATTCCTTCATGTCTTTTTTACGTCCTAGCAGCGTTTTTCCTAACGGAGCCACATGTGAACATACGGCGAGAGCCTGGCTTTTGGATTTGATTTGATGTTTCGATCCAGAACCATTTTGTTAAAGAACCACCTTTGGGACAGAATCGTATGTGTGGTTTTGGCAGCACTTGACATATTTCTGACCGGGGAACATTTTGTCAACCCTGCTGCGGTGAAGAACTGCTGTTAGTTTTTTCAAACATGTTGTGGTTGTTCTTATTTTTATGTTTCCAAAAGAAAAAAAAAAAAAAAAAAGTCTTGGATCTGGTTCAAGGTTGTAACTGGATGACTTGGAGAAAACTGGAGATTCATCATCAGATACAGTGTAGTACTTTTTTTTAATTATTAGTAGTTTAGCTATAACTTTCTTTAGTCCTTATAAAATATAAGGCAGTATAATGTTTTTTGTGTGGTTTTTTTTTTGTCTAGAAATCAGAAAGGAACCGATTTTCCTACACGCCTGAATGCACTTCACATATTTTCCTTTTCTCAGGGGACAACTGTCCGTAATTTATCTCTGATGAATTTCATCCTGCTGACCGTGGACATCAGCTCAGAGGAACCGACACCAAATCCTGATACTTCCCGTCGAAGTTTCCGGCAGCCGAGAGAGTGTCTCAGCGTCTTCCAGTGGAACATTAGGAAACGCTCGTGACTGGAGCGGGAGGTGAAGGCAAACAACAGCTGTCTGGAGAGTGTTTTTCTGTCATGAACTGACCTCTTCCGGTGCGGAACGTGAGCATGGCCTGCTGACCCTCGCCTGCCGAGCTCCGGGCCACCATCAGCACCTCGTAGAGGCTGGAGGACTCCAGCTCTGACAGCCGCAGCGTTTTCTCACTGCCAGGGACCCGGACCGTGAGCCAGCTTCCCACCACCGTTCCCATTTCATCAACCTGACACACACGGATACAAATACATGCCTAAAAGTGTCAGAGAAACCTGCGGAGGTCGGTGGTTTTCCGAGCCTGTGAGATTTCTGTCACAGTTTCCAGCTCTGGAGCAGCTGCCAGCGCAGACTTTACTGGTCTCAGCGCAGTTTTACAGTCGGAGTAAGATGATTACTGAAGCAAACACAGACTTTTAAAAGGGAAATGAACAACATTTCAGTTATTCCAGCTCTTGGCCCTCAGCACTTTATTCACTCTGCTGCTTTAGACACAAGATCACAAAAAGGCGGAAAAAGGAAGAAGAAGAAGATAAAAAGGCAGCTGCAACTTGCTACTCACCTTACGGTATTTGACAAAGTAGGCGTTGATGGGGCTGCCGCCGTCACGGCCCGCCCTCCACTCCAGGTCATAGACGTCAGGTTTGTGAGTCTGGGGTGGGCTGATGATGATCGGCGCCTCTGGAGTGAGGCGGTTGCTGTTTCTGTCAGGCGGCAGGACGGCGGCGTCGCCTTCGTCCTCGGTCAGGAAGCCCTCGTCGCTCTGAAACGGGTGGAGTGACGGCGAAGCATCCGGCTGTGGACCTGCCCGTGAAAAAAAACAAATACAAAGAGGTTCACAATGTGTAAATACTCATTTAAGAAAAAAAAACAACAACGCAACACGAGTTTCCATTTGAACTTTACATCATCAGGTTTTCTCCTCTAAAATATCACAGCAGAAATGGTTTCATCTCAAAATGCAGCTGATCAATCTCATCTGAGTGATGAAACATTCACTTGATGACCCCTGAAGGTTAAACTCGACCGCCAGGGAATCAAACCCTCCATGTACCTAGAAACAGAAACCTGTTAAACTCTCGCACAAATTAAGGAAATGAATTCACACTGGCAAAAACCACCAAAAAAAACAACAAAAAACACTTTTCCTGTCAATTTAAACTCAAAAGACTCGCAACAGTAGAGATGTTTGGTGGCAGAAGTCTTGATTACAAAGTTGTATCAGGTTTTCCTGTGTCTGTGTCTCGTGTTAAATATTTTGGCAAAGTTTAAGCAAACATCTGCTGAAACAGCTGTGTGGTACTTTACAGCAGAGGTGTTTTTGTTACCAAAACCTCAGGAAATAGTGTCAATCTGGAAACAAAAAACCATAATAAACCTATTATGTTTTTTTCCCCTTAAAAACATAATTTAACGTGCGGATGGCTGGATGGAAGGACGGACGGATGGAAGGACGGATGGATGGAAGGATGGATGGAAGGACGGACGGCTGGATGTAAGGACGGACGGATGGAAGGACGGATGGATGGCTGGATGGAAGGACGGATGGAAGGACGGACGGATGATGGATGGAAGGACGGATGGACGGATGGATGGATGGCTGGATGGATGGAAGGACGGATGGATGGCTGGATGGAAGGACGGACGGAAGGACGGACGGATGGAAGGACGGATGGAAGGACGGACGGAAGGACGGACGGAAGGACGGACGGAAGGACGGACGGAAGGACGGACGGAAGGACGGATGGATGGAAGGACGGATGGAAGGAGGGACGGATGGAAGGACGGACGGATGTATGGATGGATAAACGTTAAACCATGTTTAGCACACTGGTCCTCACTTTTTGGAGATCCTTGGTGAGCATCTTTTACCGAGTGGCACAAATGTCTGCGGGGTACATTTAACTTTTTGTTTGTGAGTGTGGATCCACGTTTAGTCGTCACTGCTGAGAACTTGATGAAAAAAAGAAAAGGAAAAAAAAAAAAAGTCACCGGGCACCTTCGTGTGCACAGAGAACCAGCAGCGCCGGAAAGTTTGACATTTGGAAACAGCCTTTTAATCTGCATAAAATAACAAGACAAACACGGCCTCTGCAGCGCTACGAGAAATACTTTTCATTTTTTATTTTTGCCAGAGCCCGGTCCACCTGGACAAATGCTGCAGGCTGGGAGACTTATTAGGCCTGACACCGGTTTGGCAGAGCCGGGAATACCCGACTTTGAGCTGCACCGCTGAGGCCAAACAGCATCATAACTGAATATTAAAACCTAAACAAGCGGATAAGGAGGTAACGCGGGGAGGTGTGCCTCAGAGGCCGGGGGCGGCGGCAGGCCGTTGCTGGTGTGTGCTGCGCCGCTTGGCTTGGTAAAACAAACAGGCCTGAAGCTGGTAACACTAGACCTGATCCCGGGACCGCGGCCAGCTGCCACACATTCCACACACCGACCATTAAAATACCGGAGAGAATCAGACCTCAGCTCTGCGTCCAGCGCTCCTGCAGCACCCTCGCCGCTCTCCACAGCTCGACCACAGCTGCAACACACTCACACAGGAGGAGGACGAGGCCGCAGCCGCCGCACCAGCCGGACAGACATAACTTGAGTAAGTGCTACGACACCTGGACAGAGATGTACTGCCAGGATCTTCCCAGAAACAGGTCCATCCATTACAGCGAAGCGCCTGGGAGTGAATGTGGCGGTAAATCACAGAGGATTACAGGCAGAGACAAGGAGCCTCAGTTTGGACATGGACTCGGCTCAGTGGAGGACTTGTGGGAGGGTTTGTTTTCTGTAATCCTGCCTACCTGATGGTCAAATAGTTCTGTCTCCTAAGGAGGGAAACATTTGGTTTGTAAAACCAAAGAAAAATGAGATCGTCCACTAGTAATCAACCACTAAGTTCAGCCGCGGCCGTTTCAGCTGCGTTCTTCATTTAGAAGCAGAAGAAGAAGACAGCGTTTGTGTGAGAAACACGCGACACCTCTCCCCCAGTGGGATATCAAACTGAAAGATAAAGGCGTGCCGTTGTCATGGCGATGGAAACAAGGAATACCAAACAGAAAACTAAACATATTTCAGATTGGTTCTTGTGATTCATTATAATAACAGACTTCACAGATTGCCGATAGTGTTTACCTTGAAAGCGACGGGCGCTCGATAAGCGCCCGTGCCTGGTACCTCGACGGAAAAAACACAAGCGGAGGGAAGTGCGTTTACCTCCGAAGGGTACGCCTGGTTATCAGCTCCACCCTCTGTTTGTGTGTGAAGGTGCTCTGCTGCAAAAACATCTCAACGTAAAGGTTTGTGGAAGGAAAGCAAATGTTTAGGAGTGAACCCGCCTGAGCCCGTCGGAGTCGAACTCCCCACGAGCACGAATCGGCATTAATCACTTTGAAAGATGGAGGGACGATCCGAGGAATGAGGCCTTGGAGTGCAGCGGCCAGGGGGAGGCGATGAGGGGAGGCTCAGGGAAGCCGGGGGGAGGGGGGTTGTGACGTGTTAATAAATAAAAGGCAGTTGTGTACGATGTTGACAGCTGGGTGGTCTGGTCCTCGTCATAACCCTCCACGACTACTCCTTACATTCCAGCGTCCGGGGGCTTATCCCCGACGGTGTGCACAAAGCTCACTCTCACGCTCAGTTCAAGGCTCAGAAGTTTGGGCGGAGGTGGTGGTGGCGGTGGTGGTGGGAGGGGGGGGTGGCCTTGGTCAGGCCTCTCCTACCAACACGCAGAAAAACAGTTGCACAAAGCGAGGACACCCTGCAGATACTGAAGGTGCAGGCTCAGAGATCCCAGCTGGTAGGACGCCTTCGCTGCTCCAAACACGACCTGGAAACGACGCAGCGCTGCACACCAAAGCGCCACTTACCGACCACTTACCGACTTTTACCGTCGCTGCGGCAACCGTCTTCAGGCCTCCCCAGGTCTCCATGTGCGATACGAACTCAGTTCATAGATTTAACTCGCACACTGTTTCCATTTTATTAACTGAAAACATCTGAGAGATCTGTTTTTGTTGATCTGACAGAGCAAACACATCTGAAGAAGCAGCCTCAGAAAACACACAAGCTTCTTTTCACTGTTTGACATTTTGTATTCAAGTCTTTTTCATTTTCCTCCCAAAAATTGTCCTGATGATGTAGAACCTTTAAAGTCCTATTTTTATTCACGTTGTTATTGTGTAATAGCAGCTGGTTTTAAGGGGGAGGAGTCAACATCTCAGCATGTCTCCACCCCCGTGATTGAGGTCTGCCTTTTTAAAGTCAGGAAGAGATTTAAATGTTTAAAAATAAACAAAAATCTCTAAGCTCCGCCTACCTTACCAAACACAACTAATAAAAAAACAAAGAAAAACGTTTCTTTCTTCTACATAAAGTAAGGCTTCACCGTTTCTACTATCAGCTGGTGTGGACGTACCCGGCCGTGTCGTGAGCACCCCGTGTGACTGCGCCGATCCAATCCCGTTGTCCAGCAGACACTGATACACGCCCCCATCCTGTGATGTCACGTCTGTAATAACGAGCGTGGACCCAGAGACCTGGAAGCGATGCGAGGAGGGAACGGGGTTGGCGTTGAACAGCCAGGTGACGTTTGGGGACGGGTTTCCTCTCGATACGCAGGTGAAACGGGCGGCAGAGCCAGAGGACACTAGCTGGTCGCCCGGGCCCGCCGTGATGGAGACAGGCTCTGTGGAGGGGAAGACCGAACTTCAACCTCCTCATCTGCTGCGAACCAGCACTGCACACATCGATTTCGTGGGCTTTCCTTACCGAGAACATTCACAGTGTAGTTGGCGCTGATGACGAGCCCTCGCTTGGTCTCAACCGCGCAGGTGTACCGCCCTTCATCACTCCTCGCCAGCCTCACAAACACCAGGTTGTTGTGCTGCCGCTGGTGAGAAGGTCCCGGCGTGAGCTCCTTTCCGTTCTTGAACCACTTCGCTGCAGTTGCAGAACTTCCAGAGACGACGCACTCCAACGTCAGCGGCTGCGACTGCTGCATCGAAAAGGTCACCGGGCCGGCGGGATAAACCAACCGCACCGAGGAGGACAGGTTTGAATCTGAAACAAATGCAGAACCGTTTTACTAGAAGATTCCAAACATCAACCTGAAACACCTTCAACCAAGTCCCACTTACGTCTAACTGACAGCTTTGTGCCGTGAGACTGGACGACGGTTTCCCCGGTAACCGGGTTGACGGCACCACATTTATACATGCCCTGGTGCTGGGCCGAAGCGGAGATGATCTGCAGGTTGCCAGATGGAAGGACTACATAGTCATCTGAGAAGAGCAGGCAACATTTTTAGTTGAAGCTAATTTTTTTTTTAAAGCAGATGAAAAAACAAGAAATTACATACAGGTTTGTTTGAGTTATTTGTATGTTACAACCTCAAGTAAATAATCAGGACATTAAATAAAAAAGGGATTTATAGACAAGGAAACAGGAATATTAGTTGTGGGTTTTTTTGGGGATTTTTTGTTGCAAAAACAAAAATGAGAGATGATACAGATTTTATGTCCGATACCGATTCCGGTCCCTGGGCTTTGGGTATCGTTCAGTTACGTCGGAAAATCAAACTCTTCAACGACCAAACGGGCTCATCACCATCATCAAGACGGTGAATTCTTCAGTTTTGTCCATCATTGTTCAGGAGATGTCTGCAAACCCAAGCCTCGTCTCCAACACAGCAGCGCTCTGCAGCTGGGCGCAGCTGCAGGAACGTCTGCCGGCTTTTAAAAATGAATCGGAAAAACTCACCTTGAATAGCCTGCAACAGTCCCTTCAAATCCACTTCATCAGCGCACGTTTGGACACTTTCGACACAAGAATTGTTTGTGTAAAATGTGCACATTCATGTAACGACATGACAAACGTACCCGTTGAGACATCTATCCAGTCCCCGCGTACTCTCAGTCTGGGACGAGCTGGAGGGACGCTGAGCGGCAGAGGACACTCTATCAGAGCCGTGCTGCCTTCCTGCACCGATAAAAACCGCCGCTGCCCGCCGTCTTCATACTCCGATATTTCTGCGCGAAAAGAAAACAGAATCTCTCGGTTGGACTCGGTGTCTGGGTGGACGCGACGGTGCGCTCTGCGCATCGGCGCTGTGAGGGCGAGTGTGATCGCCGCTGCTTGAGCTGAGCTGTTTGTGTTGGATCGCTGGGTTTGTTTATTGTTGCAGAGAGTGACTCTATTCACGCCTGATGCAGCTCCAGATCAGGGTCAACCTCTTAACGCAGCGTCCAAGAGCAAGCAGCATCCCAGCAGGAACATAACACACTTGCACACAGGAAAGCCCAAAGCTCATTAAGGAGACCAGTCAAGAGGCATCTGGACGGCTGCCCAAGCAAAACTCCTACTGCTTCCTTCCCCTCCGCTACTCAGCAGCAGGCAGCCGAGGATAGGCCCTCTTTGTATGTGTTCAACACTCGCAAAATGGCCTTCCTTTTCTCAAGGCCGCTTCCTCCCTTTCTCCAACGCTCTTTGAAGTGAACACAAGTATGCACAGAGGGATAATTCTTTGTATCCGTACCTGCTACGGCCACACGAGCGAGGCGGCTGGCGACGGCCGGCCCGTGGTCTAAGCGTGCCACACACTGATAGGTGCCAGCGTGGCTGGGCGTCAGGGAGGAGATGGTGAGGGAACCCTCGCTGAACTCCACTCCAGGCAAGGTGTCCTGCTCCAGGAGAAGACCCTGGAAGCGCCAGGTCACCGCCGCCGACGGGGGGCTTACTAAACATTGCAGACGAGCCGCAGAACCTCGACTTTGGACCAAGGAGGCCGGCTCAGAGTGGAAAGAGGGAGACTGAGCTGAAGAGAAAACGAAAGAACAGGAAGAGGTTCACAGACATGAAGTATGAGGTGGACGTTTGATGAGCTACACACACGTTAATTCACCCAGAGCGATACCGTGTATGACCTACAGAAACCTCAAAATCTGTTTTAAAAAAGATCCGAAAAATGTGTTTCAACACCCCAATAATTTGCGTCTTGGCCAGCTGGACACAAGAGAAGCTGAAAATCATAACCCAACACCGTTGCCTGGAGGTACTTTCAGATATGTGTTAATGTCACAATTTGCAATATTTAAGTGTATTAGTGAGGTCTGCACTTATACGATAGTATAAAAAGACCTGATATGTAGGATGCAGGGGTATTTAGTGATGCGTCGACAAACCGCACGGAGAAAAAAAAAAAGGAAAAAAAAAGATACAAGGCCTGACTAGTTTAACAGTTAAAAAATGAATTGTATTATCTTTTTCCACTAAAATAAAAATGTAATTCACAAATAATTTCATTGAATTTGTGGAAACGGATGTGGTTGTTTCCTTGTGCCTTCTTATCCACGGATGAAAACGGACACTGGTCCGGTTCTGCCAACTGTGTCAGTCGCATCGACGGAGCTGCACAGCAGCAGAAAGTTTCCGAAGCTGGAGAGTCGAAGCTGGAGAGTCGGAGCAGCGCGTCCGACGACGGCAGGCAGGAGCTGCGGCTTCCGCTGCGCCGCCGCCGCCGCCGTGCTGCAGGCCTGCGATCACGTGCCTCCGACAGCATCAAAACAAAGATGAGGACATTTATCACTGACATCCTAAAAGCAGAAACACCGCTGAGATGTTCCTGAGTGATAAAGTCAGCAGCTATCCCGACATTAACTCAGTTCATTGTCTATGACAGCTGTTATTACATAAATAAATAAAACTCCACTCTGCCTTTAGTTAAAACAAAAAAAAAAAAACAGAGTTTTTCAGTCAAAGCCAGGTTATTTGGAGCCAAATAACCAGATGCTCAGTCGATGGAGATCAGAGTTTCAGTTTTAAAATGCAGATACCCTTTTTGTTTTTTTTTGTTGTTTTTTTTTTTTTAAACTGACAAAACGTGTCAGTTAAAGAGTGGGATTACTTCACAATCCCCACCTGGCCACAGACAGACAGCCTCCTGGCTCAATGTGACTGTGAACGTGACCTGCAGTGATGATTCAGCTCATTTCAGCTGGTTAAACGATGCGACTCCTGTTGCTTTAAGATTGAAAATAGTTTCTACTGACATTGGTTTTGCAGAGCAGCCCGAGTCTGACGGGACAAGCGGTAGGTGCTGCGCTGCGTTGTTTAGTCTGATTACACGGTTTTCAAAGCGTCTTCTGTAAACCTTACTGAAGTTTTAACATGCCCCAAGTGTTCAACACGAGCAACAGCAGACGTTTACAGCGACTTGAACAAGCGAGGGAAGTTTGTGTTTTGTTACAAAAAGCCTGCTGGCCTGCAGCGCTGAGCAGAACAACTTACATGAGCCGCTGATCAGCAGGGACTGGCTGAGCCACAGCACAGCGGACAGGAGGACCCTCAGGCCACTGTCCATGGTGCACTTTGACCCCTGCCAGCAGCCGTGATGCCAGGTGCGCACGGCCTCGTCCGTTCAGAAAACCTGAAAACACACAAAACCAGAGGAGAAACGCGTCAAGCCACAGATCAGGTGCACGTGAGAAGAAACGCGAATAAACACGAAAACAAGCCGGAGGAGGATCTCAGCAGGGGGAGAAAAAAAAAAAAAAAAAAAAAAAAAGGAAAAACTCCAAGTTTCCAAATGAATCCTGTACAACAATCCTTCTAATCTTCACGACACATCCTCTTTCCACACTCCTTGATCTCCACCTCCCAGCTTCTCCTCTGACCCCTCTTCGCACCCTCTAAAGTGTCTTTGCAGAGGCTGGAAAGACCGGCCCCTCCGCCTCCCTCTCTCCCACTGGGCCGCCGAGATCTCCTGCTAATGAAGTAGCGGTGGAGAGACTGTCGCCTCGCTCCTAATATCGCTCTCCTGTCACACTGTGTTGCCTCCTCATAGGTTCACCGTAGCCTGAAGTGCAGACCAGACACACAGGGAAACAAGAGAAGAGCCAAAGGGAGAGACAGAAAAGGAGTGGAGGGCACGTAATTAGGAGCATTCCTCTATCCTTTTCAACCCGACCCCCCTGTGAAAGCAGCGCCTCCTCCCCCTTTTTTCTGAGAGTAATCCGGGTAAGCTTTGATCCCAGGTTCCTGGTTGGTAACCGGGCTCGGAGCCTGAGGCTGGAGGGACAATGGCCGTCCAGCTGTGATATTCACTGTGGCGCTTCAGTGGCTCGCAGACACTGGAGGAAGGGCTGACCGAGGCCGGGGGGGGGGGGGCAAACTGAAAGCATGTTGCTTGGGTGGGATCGCAGAAGGTGAACAGGTTTCTAACCTTCCTTCTCTGAGTTAAGAAGTTGTTTCACACACATGACAGTCAAGCAGGTCGGCTGGTTATCCCGCCGTCAGGGCTGCAGAGGCTGGAAAATCCAGTCAGGGGCCGACAACTGTTAGTGTGTTTAATCATTTACTCCTGGAGGTTCCCCTCTGCAAACCCAAGAATAAAAACCACACACATGTAACAGTGAAAATCAGCATGTTTACCAAACAAAAGTGTCCTACTGAAACTGTAGTTTTAACATCCACGTAGGTAACACACATGAACTTCATCTACTGCGTCCCACTAAGCGGCCTGGTCAGGGTGAAACCGCAGCTTGCAGACGTCCACGCAAGTGTGGTGACCTGCTGCACGATGCTTCACACTCGGACATAAGATAAGATAAACGGAAGAACGTCAGTGCCCTCCAGCCCCATGGCGAGGTAAAAGACGACCGGACCTTTACGGTTTACGGTTCCGTGTTGTGACGACACACGGGACCTGGTCCGTCGTTGGAAATGTCAAACTGCCCACAGCTCGTCCACATGCCGGGGCTGTACCCCCTCGCTGCAGCTGCCCCGACCGCGTATTCAGCATCGCCCTCTTCATTGTGCTCTCAGAGGGCATCCTGAGGAGGAGGAGGATGATGAGGAAGAAGAGGAGAGAAGAGGCAGGAAATAATAAACTCTTCCAGCTTCTGGCTCACGCCCCCTTCTCACCCCGAGGTCGAAGGTTAGGGAGGAGCAGAGGGAGAGGATGAACCAGCGGGTGCCTGGTGGCCCTGGACCAGCCCCCAGAGGTCACCCCAGCTCTCCAGTTTAATCACTTATTTTATATATTAAAAAAAAAAAAACAACAAAAAACACACACACACACACACACACACACACACACACACACACACACACACACACACACACACACACACACACACACACACACACACACACACACACACACACACACACACACCTTAAATTACATTTTTTTTTCCACTATCAGGAAACGGGGAACAAATCAAAACAAAAACCATTATATACGTTTTCGCGCTGCGCTTCAGTCTCGGGTTTAGATGTGTGCATGCTCATTCAGGCAGATCAAACCCACATCTTGCAGGCTGGCTTTTCTTCATCCACGAGTTGCAACAGGCCCTGAACACCACCTTCATGTCATCAGTGGAAACTATCTTTCTGTCTCTGCTGGAATAATGATATATAATTACAATAATAACAACAACGGGGGTCTAACGAAGCTCAGCCACGCATGGCCACACTGGCACACGATACAATGAGAAACCGGAGAAGATTCTGTATCTATCTTTTCTCCTTTCCTTAACCGTTTCCGCCGTCCTTGCTCACCTTCCAGTTGGGCACCAGGAGTTCCGACTGGATGCTCTTGTGTAAACACAAACACAGCTGCCTATCTGGCCGATCGATCTGGCGCAACGAGGAAACACACGGGCATCATTCCTGCTTCTTATCTGTTTGGCTTCCCCGTGACATCCGCCACCATGAAGCCTCGTCCGCAGCGGAGACAGACACCGCGAGCGTATCTCGCATCCTTCATCGCCGGGACTCGTCTTGATGCTGGCAGCACCGGCCAGATGGTAACACGAATCCCGCTTCCCGCTGAACTGACAGAAGCTGCTGTGGCCATCTGACAAAAGGGAAACCCTATTAAATGAAGGCTGAGATCCATCAACTAAGCCTTCCCAGTATCTCACTCCTCTCTCCTTTTCAAAACTCCAGACTGGACTAAAGGATGGAAAGAAAAAAAAAAAAAAAAAAAAAAAAAAGCACCTTTCTCCAGATTTCTTCCCCTTATGGTAAATCTGATCTACTCTGTTTTTGCAGTTACACCGTGGATGCACGGCCACTCTCAAGGTGGGATCGACAAGCTACTAGTTAAAAAGACAGAATTTATTAAAAAAAAAAACAAAAAAAGGAAAGGAAAAACTGTGCAGCTGAACGTTGACAGACACAGGGACAGTTTATGAAAATACGGAGGTAGATGTCAGTGAGCTCAAGTGGAAAGGCTCTTATTTAGTGGGTGTGGGGGTTGACCCATGTATGTCTGGGAAATGTTTGACTGACACCTGGCTTCAAAGTGTGAAAGGAAGAATAACTTTTTTAAATCTTTTTTGTACTTCTGACATGCGTCTTTCAAACACATCTAAGATACAGATGTAGCTCTGGTGGGGGGTGGGTGGATAATATTTATCCATCTTGGGAACAATTCAAAACTCCACACAGGAACTATCCAATCTATGCTGCTGCGGGACAAGAGGGGTCCCTGGTGATGACACAGGGAAAATAAACACACCGACAGACTGCCCTCGGGGAAAGGAAAGGGGATCCGACTTCTGGGATGGTTAGCACCTGCACGTCTTTTTTGGACTCTGCAGGAACTACTTAAAGCCCCATCTTCCCCCATGTGGGGCAGGCCCATATCCCTGTCATACTGGGTAAACAGGGACAAAAGCAATGCGGCGAAGCATCAAAGACCTGAAGGGCAGAGGAAGAGCAGGTCACAACTGGTGCTGCTGACTGAGGCAGGGGCCTGGCCTCTCCGCTCCACAAGACTGCACAGCTGAAGAAAGCAAACACGGCGAGACACCTCTCAAATTTGATAATAAGAGGCTGAAACCGGCTGCGCAGGCAATCAATACCAGAGCGGTACCAATAACCTGCAAACGCACACCAGGATCGAATGAGGATTAAGAAGAGAGACGTCAAGAGCGCGCGATCGGTGGGGTGTAAGACAACGAGCAAGTCTTTTCTGGTATGATAGTCTAATCTGACCTGTGCACTGAAGCTGACTCACATGCATTACCCCAAACCTGTCTGCACTCGCCCCACATCTCACTGACAGAGGATCCGCAGCGCACACATTCCTCAGCTCCACAGAGAGAGGAACACCGGACACAGACAAGAGAAAGACGCATACACACACCAACACACAACAGAGAGATGGGAGATAATTCAAAACTGAGTGATGGGAGGCAATGGGGGGAAAGGCAGGAGGGGATGGGGGTAGAGGGAGGTGAAACGCTGCCAAGACCCAAATCCTCTCTCCTCCCTATTTATTTGGCTCAGAGATAGAGGCGTACAGATAAGGGCATCCACGTCTGCCAACACTCAGCTCGGCCCAGAAACTTGGGAAGGGCCTCTGGTTGGAAGGGACCATTACAGGATTCTTGTGTTAGTCTGGTTAAATCCACTGTCCAACTGTCTGATTAAAGCTTAGATGTAATTAAAAAGGGAACAGACTTGGACCGAGGGAGAGTGGGTTAAAGCGGGGGATAGAAAAGGATTATGATTTGGAGGAGAAAGAGGGGTAATTTTTGTTTTCCTACGACAACCAAAGGAGGGCACTGCATTTAAGAGGCGTCAATCTGTCTGACCCCGACTTCGCAGCAGGAAAAAAAGGAAAAAAGGTCAAACGCAAGTGTCGTCTGTACATCTCTTAAACCGAGTGTGACTGCAGAGGAGCGACGAGGCACATCTCCATAGAGAGTCTGATTGTCTGCATGTCTGTCTGCAGTGCTGACGGACAGAGCGTCAGCAGTCCAGGAGTTACGGGGTGATGAAGGGGCCAAGATGGTCCCAGAGCCCGCTGACGCCAAAGCCCCAACTACACCGCCGTGGTATGGGATCAGACCAGAGGAAAAATGAAAGGAGAGGCCCTGAGGGATCAGACAGTCACATCCCACAAAGCCCTGTTTACCAAGGACACACACCCCCACCTCCTCCCAACAACGCCTCCGTTCACCAAAGCCCGACCCTCCAGAACTGCCAGGGCCGGGACCTGGGAGACAGCACTAATTCTACCCTCGGGCTTGTTGGCCGAGGACACAAACGGAGAGCTCAGAGTGAGGAGAAAAAGAGGGGATAGAAAGATTGAGACAGAAGGGGAAAGAGAGTGGCGACTGAATGGTACAGTATGTAAGACCCATCTTAATTGGCGTTTGTTCTGAAATGTCTTGTTTTTCCTGGGAATCTGTGAGTGTGTGTGTGGGGGGGGCACTAGGAGGGTAGGGGAGGTACGGTTATTTCCCAAGGTCCTGAACAGTGGGATTAACCACAGGGGCGAAACTCAATAGTGGCCTCGGACACTGGAAACAGATCCTGGGTATCAACCCCACACAAGGCCACCTTCAGACCTTTTGCAAAGCACATGTAACTAACAACCCGTCTCCATTGTCTGAGCGCTCTGGGCCCTTCCAGCTGATTTCACAGGCCTTTCAGCCCACGGGGGAACATGAACTCAGACGAAAAAGGTAATTCTGATGGAAAGGAGGAATGCACAAGACGGCCTTCATGCCTGCAGGGTGTGTTATAACGCTGAACTCCAACATGTGCCAAGAGTCTGATTCATCCCAGCGAGCGGGAAGGGAGCAGGAATTGTGCAGCAATGGCACCAGGGCAGGAGGCCACATATTCACATTCCTCAATATCAGTCTTGATTAGATCGAGGATGGGAAAACACGCAAATGTGATGCAGGGGAGGTAAAAGGGATCACGACTGCATAACGTCTTAACAAAGTCCATATTCTCCAGGGGAGTCAAGATAACGCGTGTTTCTACATTCTGTTGAGTGGGCACACGGTGATCCGATCCAGCCGCCCCCACCAGCGATCCCCTCGGTGCGGTCTCCCGTCCCTCCCCGACTCTCCTGGATTCCATCACCGCTCGCGTCTCTACGGCAACAAGCAGCAGAGACGCAGACAACAGTTTCTGTTCAGTCTCCTCCTGATAAGTCCGTGGCCGCCAACCAAAAGCACTTTCAAAGCAAAACACGCATTAAATAATGTAATTTCAAACATCTACAACAAAAACAAAATGACACGGTGTCCTAACAGATACTAACAAGAAAGCGAGTTTCACTGAGTCAGGATTCAAAACAGACGAGAAACCAAACAACTGCGCTGCTTTCAGGGCGTTTTGTCTCTGCGCTTGTTGCCGGAGAGGCGTGAGAAAGAAAGTGTGGACTGTGGACTCTTCATTCTTCAGGGTGCGAGTATGATAAAGCGATGGCCGTAGATCCACGGGAGGGACGATTTATGTGACAGAAGGCCTGCGAAAGCCCGAAGCCCTCAGCCAGCTGGATAAACCAAAACAAACAGATATTTAAAAAGAGAAAAAAAAAGGTTCAAATATATTTAGTCTTCTTCACCAATTCTGCAAATCTCTTGCAAACAAACCAGCTGCCTAACAAGTCCGAGGACCTCAAGATAAATACACATCCCCAAACAGACACTGGAAATGCTTTATTTAGTTTGTCTAAATGTTTATCCGTCTCTCCTTGTAGCACTCCTCGCTTGTTGTGCAGCAACTGAACTCTGGCTTCACGTCAACGTGAACAACGTGCACGTCGTCAGAGCCGCCACCTCCGGCTCCTCTGACACAGAAAAGACTTCTGCAAAACTCCAGAGCCAGGCTGCCCGTTGGCGCGGAGTCGGAGGGACGGGGAGCTCGTGAAAGACGATCGCGGCGGGAGAACACAGCCTCGCCAAACACGCCAACACCGAGCAGAAATAACGCGCGTGCTACTGTGACGGTGCATTTTAACACCGAGATGCATTTTCACAAGGCAACAAAATCAAAACCGCTCTGTTTTAACTTGCAATTCACTGCTCACTTTGAATATCTTTAAAAGTGAGGGGTTCCACTGCTCCCTAAAAAGGCCCACGTCTTGGAAAGGGGGGAGGCCCAAAAGGGCCACGACCACAGAGCCAGAGGCGAGCAGCCGCCGCCGCCGCCGCTCTGCCTCGCACTCTGATCTGGGAGGAAAGCAGCCCTTCAAAAAGAGGCCGTTTGTCAGCTGAAGGGGAGTGCCAGCCGCTAGTTTTTCCTTAATATAGTCTCGCTGATCCTTGCTCCGGCTTTTAAAACAGCACACGCATTCTGGTTCGCAGAAAACCAACGTCAGATGTGACTTATTGGTTCAACATTTGAAATAGAAAGCTGCGGTCGCTCGCAGTTTCAAGACGACGACCGACTCCCGGGGCCCCCGCTGAGGTGACGGACCGAGGCGGGCATATTTAGCAGGGGTCGCTCACAGGAAGGGGAAAAGAAATTCATCTTGGAAACAGGAAGAAGCTCAGGATGCAAAAAGAAAACGCCCCCCCCCCCCCCTCTTCCACATACTCCGTTGTGAGGTTTGTCAGCAACATGTTGGGTTCACAAGTTCACTCCCTGAAGTCGTCTTCCCGTGAGGATGAAGAGCCATGAAATCTGCACGTGACCAGGCGGCAGAACGGAGGGTCTCGTCGAGCTTTTACCTCCCGATTACAACAGAAACATCACCGTTGAAAACAGTACAGCCGCCACGTCGATCCGTCCTGGGAAACATTTCGCTCTTAGACACAAACTCCAGCGGCTCAAGCCAAGAGACACTCCTTAAAAATAAAACATAATAATAATAATCATGGAGCCCATAAATAAAGCGACACCTTCAGAGAAGTAAGAAACTCAAAAAGGACTCACGCTGCACAAGCTTCAAATGGTTTGGACCAGTATTTTGGGGTCTGCTGTAGTCTTCTGGCTCCACACAAGATCTGATCTACATAATATTTTCCTACAGCGAAGAAAAGTGTCTCCCACTGTGTCACAAAAACCGCTCTTGACCATCGGCTGTTGCGGCATTTTCATTATCTGGAGCCGCCCGGAACGTGTTCCACTTCAAAGCCGCCGTGTGTGGTTCTGGTTTACATTCCCTTATCGCATCGAGAGCACAGACACGTGTATATTTAGCCGAGGCCTGCATTTCCATTACATTAACAGAAAGCCAACCTTCTTCAGAGAAGAAGCAGAGCTCTTCGCCCTGCCCATCTCCAGCCTGCGCTGCATTTCAGTGGCTGCCTGTAACATCTGTTTCTGCTGCTCCAAAAAACTGTTTGTTTGTCTTAACAATTACAGCCTGATGTTTCTCATTTCATTTCTCAAATCTCTCGAAAGTCATTATCCAGTCCCAGGTCCTGGAAGCCGGCGTCCACACCGAGCCACACTCGGCTCACCTCTGACATTTCGCAAGCGTCCCGCCAGAGGAAGCATGCGGCCCGTCTGAAAGCGCCTGGAGTAACATGGCTGCGTTGCACGGCGAGCTGTTTGGATCATCTGTCAGAATCTTGGGGAGGGAAGCGGTGTCCACTGAGACAAGTATGGGTTGTGTAGGTAAAATAAATGAGCTCAGGGCCGATAAGAAGTGTTACTAATGACATACTTACATAAACACAAGCGACACATTCAGCTACCACTTTTCCCCTCAAGGCTCCTTCAATTTACACACACAATTTGTCCTGGAATAAATGTACAGAAGGTGGAAAAAAGCTCTTTTTATGTGTCAGCTCTGCAGCTGCGGGGTGCACTCACCAACCCAGCCGTCACAAGGACTCAAAGTCCAACTCCGACATGCCCGTCTTTCCCAGCGACCCCCTGCTCGTGGCTGCTGGGTGTTGTCAATCAGCACTGCTACAACCCCACCCCCCGCCCCCAGGCTTCGTGAATATGGGGTCTCTTTGGCGTGCCGCCCAAAACTCTCCTCTGTCCATCTAAAGGGGGCCGAGGTCGAAGCCTATCCTTGACGAATGGGAGGTGACGCTTACAGAGCAAAAAAAAAAAAAAAATGAAGAAAATGAGAAAAGAGCTGCTGCATGACTCAACGTCTCAGCAACGAGAGCGTCAAAAAGAGCTCAGCGCGAGCCAGGTTGTGGTGTGGGAATAGTTACTGGGAAGGTCAAACATCAGCCATAAAAACGGCCCAGTAAATTCTGCTTTGTTAAACGTGCACACAGAATCACTGTGAAGGATGACGACGTTTCACGCGACAGGTCTGTTTCATGACTCTCGGGACCTCGCGCTCAGCCAAAACGCTGACCATTTCTGTGCAATGATTACAGTGCAAAACCAAACAAACACGCACTCCTGGTGGTGGTGTTGGGTGTGAATTCATTTCCCTGTTGGCTTTATGTTCCGGGTCCGTGTTTACTGCCTGGCCAAGAATAAAAACAGAACGCGGGCGGTACCTGGAAAACGCTTTAAATCACCCGTTAGGACCCCCCCCCCACCCTCACCTAAGAGACATCATTTTCATTAACGGATTATATCAAATTTGAATAAAAACAAAATGCTATGAACTCACAAACACACATTTTGTTCACAACAGATCAAGGAAAAACATAGCAAATGCAACTAGAGAAAGAAAAAAAAAAGAGCTCATGTTAAATTAGATGGCAGCACATCTACCACAGTTGGAGGAGGGCGATGTTTACCACCCTCAGCTTTTAACGACAGCTCATACACATCTGGGAAGTGAGGAGACCAGTTGTTGGAGTTCTGGGATAGGAATGCTGTCCAAACCTTCTCTGGTAAAAGATTCAAGCTGCTCAACAGTCCCGCGTTCAATACCATGATGCATCAATTTCCCCTCTTTTTCTTTTTTTTGGTTTTGTAATTGGTAAAAGTCCTGGACTGCAGGCAGGCGGGAATCATTTTCAACGACGGACCAAAGATCCCGCACGTTCAATAAGTGGTCTTCGCCTTTGTCCCCAGCACACAGAGACTTCTCCTGATAGTCTTCTGATCGTATTATTGACTTTACCTGATGAGACATTTAAAAAGTCTTCACACTTTTAATCTCAGGAACTTTGTTCTGAAATTGTGTCACAATTTGCAGACACTTTATTTGCAGACTGAACCTCTGCTTGCCCACTTCCATCTCTCCAGGATTCTCTCTCTTTATCAAATCACATCCCTGATCTGTTGACAATTAAATTAATTAGTTGCAAAGTGTTCCTCCAGGCTTTACTTTTAAAAGACGTACTTTTCCAGCCTTTAGTTGCTTGTATTTCAACTTCTTTGAGATGTGTGGCTCAACATGAGCTTTCAACGTATGAAACTTTATCTGTGGTTTCTTAACTTTCTGTGATTGTTTGCATTCTACCTTTATTTTTTATGAACCGTTTAAAACTAGAAGAAAATTGTGGAAAAATGTCAACTGGAGTCTGACAGAAATAAACGAGGTCAGCAATGAGGTATTGTTGGACACATTTTCTCTTTCTCATTGAGCTGAACTGTCTGGCAATCAAATGATTAACTAATCACGTGAACCCTGCAGAAACCAGCTCCAACGGCGAGTCTGGCTCATGACCTCACTTCCTGGTTTTACCTTTAATGGAACCCGAACTCAGCTGTTAGTATTCAATCATGTGTCACTGCCGGTGTGCACGTGCACGTGCATGTGCGAATATAAAACTGCATCAGAAAAATCAAGAGAGCCATTATGAGCAGGGGCCGGTACCATTACACATGCTCGCATTCAAATTGCCCACTTAACATAACTTTCCTGCAGCAACATGTGTTTATCGTTAACGAGTGCCCTAATGGCTCCAACATTATTCAAACTGTCTTAATGGCAGAGCTGTGATTTGTGCGATTCTGTCTGATAAGAGCTGGGCCGCTAATGGTTTATTAATTTCCCTAAAAGCAGACCTCAAAAACATCTTTTTCTTTTTTTTTTCTTTTTGAAGTTTTCATTCAATCATCCTGGATACTTGGAGGAGCCGTGGTGGGAACAACGTGGGGAAAACGTTGTCCTGCTGGGTTGGAAGCCAAGCAGTTGTTGGTATCGCAGCTTTAACTGCTGGGGTCACTTTGTTATTTTAAGCAGGACTTTCTTTATTAACAAAAAAAAACAAAACAAAACAAAACAAACAAAAAAAAAAAAAAGAATCTTACTCTGACGCAAGGAGCCATTTCCAGAATATTTCCCTCTTGGGAAACAAGAGGACAACTGTTTACGACTTGCATGTACGCACATCATGTTTGGCTTTTGGGCTTATTAAATAAAGAGTAATAGCCGTTTTCTCTGAGCACACAGACAGAAGCAGAGTTGAAGGGCCCCACAGGGAAACGTACCGAAGGAAATGTGGGAAATTATCAAGTTGTTTCAGCTAAACTGAGGCCCGCCGGAGGGGAAATGGCCACAAAACAACCGAAGATCTGCAACACCTTCCCTCAAAGTCCCCCTGAAACAGACCCGAGTCCGCCGAGCACTGCCCCCCAATATGAGGAGGCCCGGAAAGCCATCGGAAGTGCCGTCTTGTCCCCCAACCGGAGCAACAATGCACGAGCAAGTGTTTGAACTTGAGAGTGTTTTATGTGAGAGCGGCCATGCGCGTCCCGCTGACTGCATGTCACGCATTCAACGCGGGTTCAAGACTTTGTTCCTGATAACTTCTGAGTGTTCGGCTTTCTGAGAGTTGTCCCTACGGAAGAAAAGTCTCAGCGAAGGTCCGGAGATGAGCGTGAGCAGGAGAAGGGAGGAAACGACGAAGTAAAAAGTGAGAAACGAGACTCAGCAACTGCAACAAGCTGCCACTTTTAACACTCATTTTTTATTTTAATTTCTGTTCAGAAAAAAAAATTATCTTGGGTCTTTGAGTAAATGTATAATGCCTCCTAAATCTAAATGTGGACATTAAAGTTTTAAAATCTACAAAATAAAAGCTTCCCTGGTTTGTATTTAACTGAAGATCAAACAAAGTTCCAGACTTGACTACAACTTCTCAAACTAAGCAGTACCAAGTGACTTTATTATTATTATTTGTACACGTCTACTCGTTTCTCCTCCCGGGGTTGTCAGAAATCCTGCTTTGCCTGTTTTTTTTTCCTTCCTTTTTTAAATCCCATCAAGATCACATTCATGGTGAGCAAACAAGGAAACCTTCATAGCAGGTAGCCGTTTTATTTTTATAAAATGCTCTCTGCAGCGATTTGTGCACTTGCCAAATTGGCGCTGATTCACCAACATTTATGACACCCTCCAGGGATTTATCTGAAACAATAAAAGGCTTTCTGTCTGTGGAGGATGGGGTGGGGGGTCAAATATTAGTCCTTGCCACCACATTTCTGTAAAGGTGGCACAGAGCCCGGCTCCTTCATCTACTGTAAAATAACTTTCATGAAGGTGACATCAGTGTGTGGAGGGAGGAACAGAATTGTCATTTCTTTCATCTTTCTACAAAGAAAATCCTGGCCTCAGGCCATCTGTTTTAACCGGGATGTCAAGTGAAGTGTATCTGCCTTCCAGGGCTGTTTACCAAACAAATATTCAGGCTTTTCTTCCTCTTCACTCATCCTTCACACACAACAGAGCGTAGATTTGCCAGAATAGAAAAGGAAAAAAAAGTGTGACTGTAAACAGAAGTTTGCTCAAAAGAATCAACTTTACAACTTAAGATTCAACCTGAATCAGGTGTCAAAATATTCGGGTATAAAAGTCAAACGTAAAGTAAAGAAAGGGGCCTGAAGGACTGGATAATTGTGTGGAAGGTGAAGTGCGTTTGTGCAGCGAATATTCAGGGATTCATGCACACTCGGTGTGAACGCACGCGGAGGCGACCCCGGTGCAGCGGGCAGCCTCCGCCGCCCGCCGCTGCCGTCCGCCCGGACACAAACTCCAGCAACCACCGCTGACTTCAAAGTGTGCTTCTCTGCGTCACCTTTCTTTTGTCATTTCCAGACAAGCCCAGACACAGAAGTTTCTGCCAAAAGACAAACCCGGGACTCCCCTCTCCTCCTCCTTCCCTCACGTCCCTTCTTACCTCTCTTGCAAGAAGGCAAAAGCTGCGAGACGTCGGTTGAATCAGCAGCAAAACACATTATTGTGGTAGAAAATCCGCTCGGGGCCCTCCATTAGAACCGGGCTCGGAGACGGAGGCGACGGGAGGAACATGAGCGCAGGCGGAGGTGGAGGTGGAGGTACGAGGGGTTTTACACCCGCAAAGCAGCGCAGGCGTCTGGGGCTCCAAGGTGCGACAGCTTCCCCTGGTCCTGGTCTGCGCACGAGTTGTAGCGGTGGAGTTTCCCCCCTCTTTTTTCCCTTTTAAAATGTTTTGGAGTAAAAACAAATAAACGTAAAGTCCCTGTTCGGCTCGGCTCGGTTCGGTTCGGTGCGCTCGTTCGCTCGCTCGCTCTCAGCCGGTCCAGCCGCTCGTCCAGCTCTCGAGCTCTGCGTGTCCGTGTCGCGTCTACCACCGCCTCGTCCACACACGCGTCTTTGAAGCCAGTGTCGAGTTGCTCAGCAAATCATGGCAGCAGCGAGGCTGGTCGTCAAACCAGGAATGTCCCAGCCCCGCGGATCAGCACGGCTCAGCTCGGCTCAGCACGGCTCCCGGAGAGGGCAGGAGGGAGGGAGCACGGAGGGGAGGTGTTACCCATATAGACTGTGCATTAACAACTTTTACAGTCTAAAGAGAAAATAACTTCCTCCTTCCTCCCTCCCTCCTGCGCACACGCGTGGACATTGTTACCAGGACCCGCAGACTCACCTGAACCAGCTTTCATCCGTCTGCAGAGGCTTTCATGTTGCCCACCCTTCAAACTTGATCAAAAATCAGATTTACTTTAATTAAACCCTAAGTAGAAACTCCTGAACAAACCGCAGGAGTTATTTCATCTGATATGCCAAAGATTAAGATTTTCAAAACATTTCTGTACACTCATCTTAGAAGTTTGATTCCTGTTTTGACATGCAGCACGTCACAATGACAAAGCCAAAGAAGTTCTTTGTGTCTGAAAGGCTTGAAACAAGGCAACTGTTTCTGTTTTTTCTTCATTTTCACTTTCTATGCTGTTGGGAGGTGAAACGTCTTCAAGAGCAGAAGAAAAGGAAGTCCAGTTGTCTTGTTTCAAGCCTCGGAGAGTCACCGTGTCCTACTTGATGACCGAGAGTCCACACCAGTGTGAAGTTCTTTAAGTCTTTTGATTAATGGTTCAGAAGCTTAAATGGAAATGTTTCCCTTTTTGGTATTTGGAGCCTTTGTGTAGTCTTCTCCAGAAGCCAAACGCACGCATCCTTTTGCAGAAATGTTCAAACTCAACCAGGTTGGATAGAGATTGTCAGCACACAGCTGTTTTCATGTCTCCTCAGAGATGTAATACTGGTCCCAGGTCCAGAGTCGTTGTCAGAGATGTAATACTGGTCCCAGGTCCAGAGTCGTTGAGATGCTGAGCACTCTGGAGAAAGGATTCAACTGGGATTGTTCCAAGTATTTCTCCGTCCACCGTTCCCCATATCCTGACTGTTCTAATGCCACTGAAGAACATCCTCTCGTAGTGATGCTGCCATCATCATGTAGTGCCAGTGAGTGCTCAGTGTCCGACTTTGGACTTGTTGACAAATTGTTCCAACTTTTACGTCGTCAGATCAGAGGGTTTTACTTCTCGTGGTTTGTGAGATGTTCAGGTGTCTTCTGGTAAACTGTAGTTCTTTAAGAGAGGAATGAGCTCTGTTTGGCCACCCTTCCATGACTAGTGCAGTGCTGACGTTGAGTCAACCAAGTAACTTTTTAAGTGCTTAACAGTGACCTTTAGCTTATTTGTTACCTGTTTGTGTTTAAAATCCTTCATCTCCACTTACTCCATTTATCTCAGGCAGGTGAACTGTCAGATCCAGGTGGGTCAAAACTCTCAAAACAGTTTGCTGAAGGCAACAGGACCACATCATCTGCAAAAAGCAGAGGTGCATTCCCGAAGTCACCAAACAGACCCCATACGCTCCTCGGCTGAACCTAAAAACTCTATTCATAACAGTTATGGACCCGGTACCCCTCCTCACTGTGACTCTCCAGCCCAAAGGAAACTTCTCCAAGTCCACAAAACACATGTGGACCTGCTGGGCAAACTCCCGTTCACCCTGTAGGACCTTGGCAAGGGTACAAGGCAGGTGCAGAGTTCCACAGTCAGGATTTGAGTCTACACCTGATTGTGTTCTCATGCAGGCTGGTAAATCATCAAAAAGGGAAACCTTCTACAGTAGAGCCCACATAAATGTGTTATAGCCACAGACTCTTTATATGGTGCTTCTTCCAGCTTCCACCCCAAACTGCCTGACAGGTATGCAGGTGTTTCTTGTTTTTCAGGTGGGATACACTATTTCCTGCAGACTGAACTGGTTCTCGCTGAAGGCTTTGAACAAAATCACGGGGTTGTATTTGAAAATCTAATAGTTATGGCTCATTTCTGGCACAGGCCCTGTTGCTGAGTGTTGGTTGGCTGCTTGGAGTTCCTCATCACAAGGTGAGATGCCCTCTCAGAGACGCCCAGGGGGAGGGGAGCGGCGAGACTCAAACAGACATCTGTTGTGCGTATGGGCATGAGTAAACAGCATAATCATCTCAGGGGCAGTAATTACTTGTTCCAGTGTTTGCTGGGCAGCGGCGGCGGCGGCGGCTGCAGCGGCAGCGGGCCCACCCTGCTTCAGACAGCAGGTGTAACGCAACATCTGACATCTGTCTCTCATGGAAGGTGTGATCCAATCCTCCCGAGGCTGGGTTGACCCAGTGAGGGCTTTCAGGGGGTCAGCGCCAAAATCAGCAAAACAGAAACTCTGACTCTGAAAGGAGAAAAAACAACACCAAGGAGGAGATGTGGGACTGACGAGGGACTGAAGCTCCACTTTCTTTAGACACGGAGGACTTGAATAGTCCATTCAGTTTAATGAATTACTAACTTTAGAGCCTATAATTAGATTTTTGTCTGACTTAAACTGCTTATTGTTTTATCTTTTGTTGCATGAGGCACCAAATATTTTCAGTTAGTGAAAGGTCCTGACTGCAGGCGGGCCAGTTCGGGACCAGGACTTTCTGCAGCCTTGCTTTTGTAATGGAGTTAGTATTTGGTGTAGCATTGTCTTGCTGAAAGGTGCAAGACCTTTCCTGAAAAAGAAGACTTCCTGCTGGTAGCATAAGTGACCCTAAAACCTGCATATACCCGTCAGCGTTTCTGTTTCCGAAGTACAGGCTGCCATTTCATAAATGTTAATGCACCCCTATACCATCAGAGGTGCAAGTTGTCATCCCTCTGCTCTTTGATGTGGAAGACTGGGTGCATGTGGTTTCCAAAACTGTGAGGTTTTCTGAAAGTGTTTCTGAACTTATCCGGTGGTGTTCATCACAGAGACGTTCCTTTTTTTTAATGCACTGTCCTCATCTGGCCCAAATTTCACAGTTCTTCAATACTGATTTTCAGCTTTCTCCCACGGGCGCAGAGAGCTCTCCAGGCTCTCTGAACTTTCTGAACTGACAGTATGTGCTGCGGATGGTGAGATAATCGAAGTCTACGCAGTCTCATGCTGAAGCACATTATTTAGAAATTAACTCATAATTTGTGGCTGCAGTTTCTTGGAGACTGTTGCCAAGAAACCCAGAAAAGCTGCAAAATGTTCTCCCAGGTGTTTCTTTTTAGTACTAGTTACTTTTCTTTTTTTTTTGTTGCTCATGTCCCAACTTTCACGAGATGAGCTGTCGCCATCACATTCAAAATGAGCTCATGTTTGAATGTAATGAAAAATTTGCTATGTTTGTTATGTTTTACTGTGAATAAAATATGGATTTATGAGATTTTCAAGTCGTTGCTCTCTGTTTTTGACACTTTTAGAGTTGTAGAATTACATGACGTATTAGCCATTAGTTACAATAATCCCTTGCAATTAATAAACTCCTTCTGACGCATGTGTTTCCAGAAAGTGATATCCATTTTTTCCATTCATCTTCTTCAATACCAGTGATTCGTTTTGTGGCAGACAGGTATTCTACTCACGAATAATAACCTTTTTCTCCCGCTCCCTTGCAGGGTCAAGAGCTGGTTGGAGATGGAGACAGAGGCTCTGAATTCAGAGGGAGGGGGGAGAGCGGCATGAATGGACACAGTCGCATGTGAAAGGCCAGCGAGCGGCGAGTCCACGGGGAGCATGGTCCACACACAAAGGGCCGTGGAGGGGCTCCGTGGGGGCGGGATGAGCAACTGAAGCAGAGGGGCCATGCTGGGAACCAGAGCTGACAGCACAGACACTTCTCATCCACCGGGGGCCCGGCTGTCTCTGGCCCCCTGGGGTACGTACTCACTTTTCTGTGCAGAGCTGCCAGCCGCAGCGGCTTCACGGAGCTGCTCATGAGGGCGAAAGCAGCAGAAGCACTAGGCACATAAAGCAGCAGCGACCTCTGGCCTACATTTGACTGATATGTGCTTTGTTTCCCCAAGTCATATCAGTCCTGATCAAATAGATTACAACACATATGGTCAATACCAGATTACTTGTTGACGAGTATGCAGCTGCAGCTACAAGCAGTTTACACTAAAATACCAACCTTCTTCCCATGACAGCTTGATTGAGGTCAAAACAGAGCGGGGATGGCAGGAGTCCTGCTAACAAGGGATTTGTGTTCAGAGTCTGCAGGCTGGGATTGTTTGAAGTTGGGACATTCGGCTTGTTGTCCCTTGGTGCGAGGATAATAAGCCTCTGACCACTGTCACCAGAGTGTTTATGACCTGCAAAGCAGTCCTCCGTCGTGTTGACTCTGTCAGCAGGGGCTTGAACGACGTTTGACTCCCTGTGCTATTAAAAGCCACTTTCAGATAACGCAAGGACCGGCGCTGTTTGGGCCAGTCAGGGTTCATTGTTTGGCCACTGGGACAAAATGCTTCAGCTTAATATTTGGGCTTCGCTTTTCAATTTTAAATGAATTACATTAAATTTTACAATTATTTTAGAGGGTCAAATGTCCCGTAAAGGCCCTTGTATCTGCATTTTTATAAGGTACTTACAAATGAAGTGTAAAAGTAGCAAAAAAAAGGCATTTATTTGTTTCTTTTATATGTTTTCACAGGACATGTGACACTTTGTTAACGTAAAAAGATATATAGAGTGAGAAAAATCACATTATTTTACAGGATAGTCTTAGCAAATTTTCCCTCAGAGGGCCATATATCACTAGTGTGTGTGTGTGTGTGTGTGTGTGTGTGTGTGCGCGTGTGTGTGTCGGGTATGTGGCCACAGTTGTGTGTGTTCATGGATGTGTAAAAGACAAGGGTCAAGGAGAAATCTGAAGGCACCCGTTTCCATCTGTTTTCTGCATCACTGTGTGGGATCACATTATCTGCTGTGGGCTCTCTGGGAATTTCATCAGTCTGTAACATCTCACTTATTCACACATCTTCCTGTGGTTTACCAAGTAGAACAGTCTGGAAAGTCCCTCCTGGCGGAGCAGTGA
This sequence comes from Xenentodon cancila, assembly GCA_014839995.1. Lineage (NCBI taxonomy): Eukaryota > Metazoa > Chordata > Actinopteri > Beloniformes > Belonidae > Xenentodon > Xenentodon cancila. The sequence continues at coordinate 27,931,438 of CM026201.1, forward strand.
CCCATTACATCCTCGGACCATCCTTACATCTTTCTCTCCTTTGATATAGTGCGTCTGTGAGAACTTCACAGGACAAAAACGTCACTTTACACACTGCCGAAGTTCCACAGCTCAGCAAAATATGTCCACTAACATGAAATGTGAAATGTGTATTTGTTTGGGAAAATGATACAAAGCAATGCATTTAAATATAACTGCATTACAATGAATTGAGGAGAATCTTTTAACCAAATGACTTACAAAAAAAAAAGAGGAACACAATCAAGCCACAAAGTAGAGGGAGATTTGCAATATCCCTCAAGTGCCATTTTTAACAGGAAAAAGAATATCACAAATCGATCAAAAGTACAGCTACAGAACGGCCTTAAATATAGAAGTGTGAAGAAGAGCGTGGTTAGACTCTGTTAGCGTTGTTAGATGAAGATGAAGATGGAAAAGAAGAGCTTCTTTAAGATGGAGAGGGACGGTGCTCTTCATCGCCGTCTTCCAGGTGTCCATACCTCCGCTCTGCAGCTGCAACAAAATCCACTGACTCCGGTTTTTTCAAGTATACCTTGAATTTCTGAAAGCCATGTTGACAGTTTCAGTCATCTTTAACTCTTCTTCTCCTCTAAAATTTTTTAAGGTGACACTGAAAATGCCCAGTTCTGCAAACCCCTTGCGCCGCACCCTCACGTGATGTGTTGCAGTTTCTGGTTGACCATATCGGCATGGTTGTCCCACCGGTGTGGAAAAGTCTGTGACAACCATCACATCTTCTACGTAGGGTCGGCACTGCCAGATGATGTGAGGACCGGAAGGAGCACGCGTGTCCCGGTTGAGGTAGTCGGGAGTCAACCCAGTTATCGCTGTGCAGGACAGGAGACGTCGGTTAAGTTTGAATCAACCTTCTCCTGACAGCCAGGGGAGGTTAATGAGCACCGGAGCGGCACGAGCCCTTGAGGGTTCATTGAAAACATGTGCTGCACCGTTTTGGCTGGTCTTTAAAGATTTTAAAGAACAGGTAGGAACAGGTAGGAGGGCATTGCAATGGTCAAGGCGGGAGATATCTGTGGCCTGTGCCAGGACTTGGGGGGGTGGTTAGTTAAGTACCACCTGATTTTCTTTACGTTGTTCAAAAATCAGTCTGACTGGTTGACAGCACAACTAAAGATTTGTTCAAAACTGAAGATGTTTTCATCCATCTTCTTTAAAATTGAGATCTTCTTTTTCGAGCTACAACGAGGTACGGAGAGAACTGGGCTTTACGCTCATGTGAAAGATAAACGCCGTTCAACGGAAACATCGAGCATTGAATTTATATTCTGTCCGTCGTTTTTTGCAAACTGTGCTTGGCTGTAAATATTTGGGGAAAAGTGGAGCAGGATGAGGTTAAAGACGAAACATGTTGCTGCTGACGTTTCTTCTGGCCCGACGGACGTCTGGTGACCTTGTGATTCCGGTGCAGAGGACCGCCACGGCCTAGCTCCAGACTCAAACGTAACCTTGAACAGCGATCAGTGGAAGTCACGGTCGGATCAGCGCAGCTCCGACTGTATCCACATTTCTTCTCTTTTGTGTGCTGCTTTGGTCTGTGAATCCGGCATAAAAATGCGATGCTTGTTGCGGCCAACTGGTTTTTCCAGCTCAGTCCAAATAGCATGAAGTGATGTAGAAAATGAGCTAGATGGAGAAGATTAAGAGCTGAGCCTGCGAGGGCTTATCATCTCTCGAGGCACTGGGGTGTAGCCATGGAAACAGGAAGTGAGAGGCAAGCTTCCAACATGGCCACCAGCTTGTGAATGGTGCATTCCTCAACGGCAGGGTGTCTGCTGCACGGAGGAGGGGCAGCAAGCGTGTTTACCTCAAGGAGGGACTGTATAAATAGTAACTGCTGCTGTTTTAAAGGACTTCCTGTGTCTACGTCTTCCCTATAGCAGCTGTTAAATAAACAGCCAGGTTCCCGTTGGGGTAACTTGTCCACGGAGAAGTGAGGTCTGCCGCAGGTTCAATCCGGGTTCCCGGCGTGCGGATTTTAAAGCCCCAGACTGGAGTCACAGAGCTGCTACAGGTCACCACACTCTCTTTCCCTCGCACGCCGCCTGGTCATATAACCTTCACACACTCGGACTGAAGTCCACCTTTTAACTAACCACTGATTTCTTTGTTATGAGAGTTGTTCTTGTGTAAAGTTTTACAGGATAATGATCTCTGCGATTTCAAGCAACACAAATAAACAAGTAACAAATACATTTTAAAAAAGCACTTTTCTTTTCTTTCTTCTTTATGTAAACTAAAGAAAAAATAATTTGGTTTTGCATCAACTGCATCAATGTTTTGACTATAGTCCCTTTTTTGGACGGTGCAGTTAGAGTTCTTTATTTTTGTAAATGTTTTATTGTTTTGGATGCATCCTGTCTATAACGTGCAGACAGTTGCACTGAAACATTCAAAAACCATGTTTACACCTCAAAGTTGTTGAATTTTAAGTATATCCTGCTTAAGTTGAAGAAAAACAAATGATGATTGTTGAACATGGACATGTTCAAATCCTTTAAGGGAAAAATAAATCAGCCTGACTTTCATTATTCTGTTTTTATTCAGATGAACAGTTAAAAAAATAAAAATAAAAAGTTGGCTGACCAGCTGAAAATAGTTTTGTGCTTTTCAAAATTTTGCAAGTAGGTCAAATGTTTGACCCAAGCAGCAGGTTGTCAGTACTGGGGTGCAGAAGTAGGATATTACTAGGTGATTAAAAAAACATCCTGATTTATGCATCTACACAGTAACTACACAGGAAGCCTACGTATAAAAAATACATAGTTGGGGGCATTTAGGTTGGCCCGTTCATGTTGGTAATTACTCCCCCAAATGATAGGTGGCAGTGCAGGTCATTTTCTGCAGGGCTGAGTTTCCTTTTGCTCAAACATAGCAATGATACATTTAAAGTATTTCTTTAATGTGAAATGAAGCGAATAAACGTTGAGCAACAGTAATTTTTTACTGGCGTTGCAGCAATCTATCTAAAATATGGAGATTTGTCTGTGCATCAAACGGATAACGTAAATAACAAATAAATGCAAACTGCAGATCATCCCGTTCCAAATTAAAATCTCAAAATACTTCATCTCAAAGGGAACTCAGTAGTTGCAGTAGTCATGATTTAAGTGTCATTAAGAGTCATTGTAGAGGGTTACTGCTGTGTGCAGGAAGGTTCTCCTAGCGGTCTGTGATGGAGCAGATCTGAAGAACCTCTGACTCAAGACACCTGTTGAGTCCCTGTGTTGTGAAGAGCATGCTCAGCGTTGTCCATGATCTTCATCACTTTATAAAGTATCCTCCTTCATGCAGTCTTGTCCAGAGGCTCCAGAACAGAGCCAGCCTTCGGTTCGACAGACAGACATGGAAGATATACAACAAAAACTGAAGGATCTAAGCTTCCTTGAGAAGTCGAGTCTGCTCTGTTCCTTCGTATAAACAGCTTCGGTGTTGAGTCTCCAGTCCAGTCTGCTGTCCAGGTACTGAGGTATTTACACTCCTCCACCACCTCCACTTCTTCTACAGTGATGGGAAAACTATTCGACTTAGTTCCCACTCTTCTTAAATTCACAATCATCATTTGCAGAGAACATTTAGACAGAGATGAAAGGTTTTTATTCAGGAAGTCTGGAAAAGGAATGAAAATACTCTAATAAGTGCAGAGATCTGTAGTGCCATATAATCTGCTACAAAAAAGTATTTATATTCAAACCCTCATCCAAATTGTAAAAAGAAAATATTGAGAAACAGCATGTTCATATGGAGTTTCTCATTGTCTTCGATCAACATTAATGATCTGATCTGATTGGAAATACTGTGAAAAGAAGAAACATAAACAAAAAAGTTAAATCTCTGCTGGTAGTCTTAAGTACGTCTAAAAACAATATGAGCTCTATTGTGTCACAGATGTTTGCAGAGGAAGTCTGTTCAGCTGCTGAGCATCTGCAAATCCCGATGTTCTCTTTCAGTACATCCATCCAACCTTTTTGTCCTCCCTCATTTGTGTCTATCAATAAAACAGTTTTAGTAAAAATAAGGCACAGGTTGTAAAATATTAAAATACTGTTTTAAGGCAGGCTAGGTTGTTTTAATCTGTCCAGGGTGCGGCCTGGTGTAGTTATAAAACACTTTCTAGCCTTGTTTACCACCACGTACGGGCTACAACAGCGAGCCATGCTCATTCGCCCATTCACACAAAAATGAACAGTGTTTCCTACATCTGCAGAGATCTACAAAACTTCCTTTTTACTGAGTGTGCAAAGTGCTGTTTTCCTTTCACACAGTCACACTAATGAACGCGCAAGAGTCTTACCCAAGGACACTTCGGATCAAATCACTAACTTTGCAGTTGGCAGACGACTGCTCTACCTCCTGAGCTTATCCAGCAGGCCCACCTCATGGGTCTGCTGGATAAGCTTCAGCAGACCCCTGTGACCCTGAACAGGATGAAGAGGGTGTAGATCATTGACAGATGGATCATAAAAGAAAATATCTGTAGGTTGCGCTGTGAATCAAGAATGCATCAGAAATCTGCAGAGAGGACGCAACGGTCCGAGACAAAGGAGCAGAGAAGAGAAGTGTGCAGAAATACAAGCAGCTGCCATTGTCAAGAAGGACAGCATCCATCACTGTGGCTGTTTTAGACGAGGCCGTGAAGCTGTCAGCCGGCATTCCTCAGAGCAGATTCTGCAGGGCACATTCGTCAGCTTAAAGCTGAGCGCATGCCCAAAATGTTTCAATGTTTAAACTTATCGCATTGTGTCCTTTTGAAGTTACTGCCATTTTCACAGGCGCTAAAATAATCCCTGAACAAAGCTCAACCGCAACGCTACCGCCGGAGGCCTCGAGTGGCAGCCGCCTGAGCATATTTCAGCGTGCCACCACGCTTGTTTGTTTTCAGGGATTTGAGAACAGATAAAGAAGCTGGCGGTTAACAAACAGAGGGGAGGACAGGATGTCGGGGTGTGATTGAGCGTCTGCTGCCTCCATTTTCTTATTTCTGCCCGTCTCGTCTGACACAGATGGCTCCTCCTTTTCTGGGGGAAGTATTACTTTTGTTTGCACTGATCAAACACACACATTCAGAAGATCTTCCACACTCTGTGGAGCCTTGCAGCCCTCAGCAGGGCCCAGGCACATAATCGCTGCACAAAATCACCAGATTATCACTGTGGAGCCACAGGAACTTTTTTTTTTTTTTTTTTTTTTTTGCTGCACGTCTGCTTGGATGCATGTTTATCTGCCTAAACCCAGTGCAATGATCACCACTATCTAATCAGTGACAAGAGGCCTGCAGGGTTCAGTCAAACACCCGTCCACTGGACCAAAACAGGCTGCAGGGAAGTCTGAACTGGAGACACTGATGTCTTCATAATGGTCTCTTTTTCTTTTTCCCTTCTTTTACTGCCTCTTACTCCTGCTATCTCCTTCAGCTTCTTGTTTTTCTCTCCCTCATGCCAGAGAAGATGAGCTAGATCCGTGAACAATCTGCTCCATCCCGCAGGCTTCCCTTCCCTCTCGGCTCCATAAATCGCAGATCCCCCGGGACGGCCGGGTAGACAGTACCAGAGGGATCCAGATAGAGCTGTCTGTAGAGGCTCCTGTTTCAAATTAGGTTTGCTGGACAAAAGTCCCCTTGGCCTCAAAGCCGGACTCTCGGAAGTTTCCTGTATCCCATTTCATCCAGAAGTGTGTGGCTGGACGCTCGACGGCGAGAGTCGGTGTGTTGGGACGGATGAAGCAGGTGTAGCTGCGCCTGTGGTCGCCTGATCAGGGCACTGAAAGGCGCTTTACAGCCCTGTTAAAAAGGCGAATAAAAACCTTTCTCCAAGGAGGCAGGAATTTCATGCTCCCACAGTTCATGTCCAAGCCCAGCATGAGCTCGCCGAACTTCCTCCATCGTTTTGTTTTGTCGCACCGATGGTGTGATGGAGAAACGTGGTGTAGCTGCATGTAAAAAAAAATCAAGTAAATTAAATTGCAGGTCTCTAACCTATTTAAGGCCTGAATATTGTTTTTGTTGCTGTGGCAAAGACAGCTCACACATGCTTATCTGACTGGAAAACCAAAAGAAGAAAAAAACTGGTGGTAATTTGCAGCAGTAAATGCTGAGAAAATATAGGATTTAAGCTTAGCACATTAACAAAATAATGCATGCAGATTTATGGACAGATCAGATAACCCGAGGAAGAGGACAGAGCCATATATAATGTTTTGTTTTGAGTGTCAGAAATGAGGGGAAACTGAGCAGCCGGGACAAATTGGCTGAGAGAGCGACGGGCCAGGTGGAATCTCGGCTCTCCAGGCTGGATTGATGGCCCAACGGGGAACACTCAGACAGCTCAAGTTCTCCGCAGCGGTGTTGGACTGCTTGGGGTTGAGAAAGTAGGGTGGAGCAGAGCACCAACTGCTGCTACAGGTGTGGTATCACAGCAAGCTCCGAAACGGACTAAAACTCAGGGTTGTGCTTGCAGAAAAATCCGTTCATTGCACCTGTGATAAATGTCTGTAATTCTGCATGTGTTTTTTTCCGGAGACTAGAGTAGGAGCAGAGTTGTCGATGGCATGACGAGCGGTCTCGTCTTACGGTTCCCCGTTGTGGGCGGCGCCAAAGTTGCCTCTGTGGCAAGACTGCTGCTCCACACATGATGTCTCAGTTCAGGTTCTTCTGCTGCCGGCTCTTCTTATTTACTTTTCTCCAAAAATCATAAATCATTGCTTTAATAACTTGGCGCCGAATTCCCGGAGCTTTGCAAGGCCCCTAAATAAAAGTTGTTGCACCATTACACCACCGTGTAATAAGAGACACATTTTTTCTGAACTATTGACCTCAAGTAACAATTTTTTTAATTTAAATTTAATACATTTTTGGCCTCATCAGAAATTGTTAACTGTATCATGCTGAAGTAGATTCATGATCATCTTGAGACTTAACTGACCTTAAGTTATTTATATTTCCACTTGTTTAAAGCATTCATATTTATTATGATTTGGTTACTACGAATGGTTATTATTTCCATAAAGGTGCCATAAAAATTTGAACATGCTGACAATGACGTTTGTGAAAAAACAACAAAAAACACAAACTCCAGATACAATATCCGGATGTCCAAATATTCAGGTCCAGCGCCCGGGATGACAGTCATGAAGAACTTGTGTGCTCCTTAATGACGTCTTTGTGAGCAGAGATGTGTCAAGGTAAAAAAAATGTAAGAGACAATAAGACCTGTTTGGCTGCAGAGAAACAAAATCTGTGGTGCAGATTAGAGAAGTAGTTAAATGGAAAAATGTTTTACAGGATAGGTTTTCATTTCAAGTGAAGTAACAGAATTCTTTCTTGCCGTTATCGTCAGCCTGACTTACAGCCACGGGGACGATGCAGGCATCGCCTGTCAGCTCGTCCCGATCTGAACGTTTTAATGTTGAGGAATTTGTCTGGACTACACACTGATGGAGTTAATCTCTTCTGCCTTTAATCTGGCTAATGGATATTAAGAGCAGCCTCCGCAGCCGCGGTCCCATCACCTCTGACCTTCTCTGTAATCCGCCTCTCCCATCAGCTCATTAAGCCCGGGAACTTCACACCTCTCGCCATGTTGGGCCCAGCTGTGTCCCCGCGGTGCCCGGGCCGGCCCAGGTGTGTTCAGGAAAGGCTGCCGGCTTCACAGGCGCGCAACTGGCCGAGGCCTCTGATCTCCGCTGAAAAAAGCAGTAAATCACAGAAAGAAGGTGATGGTCCAAAGTGCTCATTAAAGCAGGCAATAATAAATGTGGTGAGAATGAAAGGCGCTTTCTATGTGTCAACCTGGAGCGCTTAATGAGAGGAGCATGTCGGACTTCTAGTGATGACTGACGATTAGGAAAGCGGTAGATGGCGTGTTAACAAACATTTAACTACATAGCTGCAGTCATAAATGTGTCACGGCTACAATAGGCACCTTAGTATTTCCTCTAAATGCTCAGAAAGGCTTTGTCTGACGCTGTTTCTGCCACACCTTCCCCCCTTTCAGCTTTGTTCACACAACATTTAGGCGAGTGTCTCTGCTCACCAAGGTGACGAATAAAATGCTGAAGTTCCAGTTTTCAGTTTATGTGGATTCACTGACAGAGGTTCAGATTGACAGTCATATCTGTGCCTTCATCACGTTCAAAATGTGACATTTTAATGACGTTCATATCCGGAGATACAGACCCCTGCTCCACGTGTTACATCATCATGTGTTAAGCGAAACTGAAAAGGGATTGGCTGATCGATCAGAAAGCTCCGCCCCCCTTAGTTTCTGTTGCTAACTCTGACTCGCTATCAACGTTTATTACCATTTTCAACGGCGACTACCTGTGCAAAAACCATGTTCCAATATGTTTTAGAGAAATGTCTTTCTTGGGCGTGAGCCCCTATTCTTAGATCCTCTGTCCCAGCTGGAGTAATCCCGAACAGCTGAAGGAGGCAAATCAGCAGCACTTTTCATCACGGGCTCAGTGATCGAGTATAAGCGTCTTGATTTGTCACCTTTCTGTCATTTGCAGGATTGTGACCTGAATACATTCGGTCAGGACTGATCTTTTTTTTTAAAACGAACCGTCTGAATGTGACTACTTGGCTCTCAAAACTCAGGAGGAACATTTTCACTTCTTTCTGCCATTTTAAGGACTAAACCATCCATCCGTTATCTGCAGCTGCTTATTCCTATTCAGGACCTGCTGGAGACCATCCCAGCTCCGGGGTCCGTCCTGGACAGGTCACCGGTCCATCGCAGGGCCACTTAGAGGCCAACTAAAGACTAAACCCTTTGGAGCGTTACATGAAATTATTGTGAACAGAAAACAATCCTTCTAGCTTGTTCGACTTCATAACGGGACCTACAGCGTTAAAGTCCGTGGCCACATTCGCTCCAAAGTTTAGCAGCACAATCAAACATGCTCATATTCATGACAGACTGCTGCCAGCTGCAGAAAGCCAATATTGGGTTTGGTGTTTTGCATGACGCAGTGTGGATTAGGGAGCAGTGTAGACGTGAAAGAGCTCTCTTTAGGGCCTTATCGCCATGCAGACAAACCCCCCAAACACCCCCCACCTCAGGAAAAATCCAGCAGCAGTGCAAAGATGGCTTTCAGTGTGCAGCCAGGGTCACACAGCGTACCGAGGATGTCTGCATTAAAAAAAAAAAAGGAAATCCTCCCTGGGTTCGTTTGTATTTATAGCTTTAGTATTTGATATGTTTGGCCTTTATGTTCACGCTGGCACACACGTGGACTAATTCGTTTTTATTGCCGGGACCAACTCATTTTTCCAGGTCACTTTCATTAGTTTTTTTTTTTTTAATGATTATCTTGAACCACAACTGAAAAGCAGTTTCTGATTTTCATTAGTCGATGTCCAGCAAGCTGTTAGTTGTTATTACTTTTGTCAGTTTCAAGTCCTTTCAGTGACAGTTGTGGGTTTTTCTCTCTTTAATAGAAGGGCACCACCACATTTGTCCACGTGGGTACAACAGAGACGAGAGAGAAAAGTATAACCGATCATCAGCTGCAGATTTAGGGTGTGTGTGTGGGGGGGGGGGGTCAGTTCAGTTTGAGGAATGTTTTCTCTATCTAAAATGAGAAAGATGGAAAGCAATGAGGAAAGGAGAAGCGCAGACTTGTCCAGATTGGGAAAGGACCTGTTTTTCCTCTCCATGTCAATGCACTCCCGGACCTGGATAGATAGATACTGACAGGCTGCCAGTTGGTTTTCATTACATTGTGAAAAAAAAGAAAATAATGGTAACCCTCCCTTTCTCCTGCCCCCTCCCATCTGAACACACTTTTCCCTCTGAAGAAAAGGTAGAAGATTGTTCTTGAAAGTGAAAAAGAAAGTGCCAGAGGGGACTTTTTTTCAATGTATTTTTCTAATATCCTCCTCAGACTTGAAGTCTCTCCCTCGTACGCCTTTTTCTTTTAAGTAAAACCCTGTCATGTGCCTCGTGGGGGTTGCCCTGGAATGCTGTTTCAATATAAGATCTGTACCTTTGCATTTTCTGTAATGCATGGTTATATGTGTCCACATGGGTCTGCACACAGGAGCGGGGTGGGGGGGTGGGGGGTTTAGTCAGGGATATGGGAACAAGGTGGACCCTTGCTCTGTTTGTTGCCCTCTGTGCATACCAACACAAAATTGAACAGCAATGAAATAAAGCACAGATGTGCATTTCTGGCTCAGACTTCAGTTGTCCGCGAGCTGGGCGGAGGCCCGGTCATATGCGGGTGGATGCTCCAACTCTCTCTCCCTCTCCCTCCTGAAGGCCTGTTATCGCTCCAACGTGCTGTGCTGCCGGGATGCCAGTGCAGCCTGCTGATAACCACAACCAGAACATCCACCAACTCTCCGCACCCTGCTCGGCTCGAGTCACGCCACGCTGCACCTACGGGAGCGCCGCGCTTCAAAGAGGGCAGGCTCGCTCACACATCAGAGCCAACAGCGGGCTGATTTTCATTGGATAAGACGACTCATGTCTGTTTTCTTTGAGAAGCACTGCCCTTTGACCCCGCAGCTTTGACGCTGACAACAATTTCAATCAATCCGAAATTCCTTCCTGTGAGCACCTCCTGCCTTAAAGCCCTCACCTCTGGCTCCGTCATTTCAGAGCCGCAGAAAAAAAAACAAAGAAAAAAGCAAAACATAATGTGGAAAAAACCCATTTTGAACCAAATGAGCGCAGCTCCAGATAATAATGCCATGTGGAAACAGTGCGGAGACACCCGCTGCAGCTGTGAAAAGCCAAACTGCTGCTCTTCGTTTCTGGTGGCAGCCGCCCAGGTTCACGCTGAACGGTTTTCATCTGGCTGTGCCGCGCCGTCGCTAAAACCTCTGCCACCATCCTATCGCCACATCTGTTTTCTCTCTGCGTACGAAAGTGCAGTAATGTGTGTTGAAGCCAAACTGCGCGCGCTGGCTTTCCAAATGTTGTGATTTGTGTCAACTGGGCATTCAGTCAGTTACACATTTTTATTTACGAACAGCTGCCAAAACTGTGACTGCAGATCCAATCAAGACGCGACTATTTAATTATTATATATGTATCAGGAATAAAAATGAAGGGTGCAGCTTGGAGATTTATTGGATAATTTAATCTACAAATGTTTGCTGAAGTTTGCTCTGGACTTGCTCCCGTTTACTACCCCCCCCCCCCCCCCCCCTTTTTTTTTTTTTTTTTTTTTTTTTACAGTTTAATGATTGCCAGTATCAGCATCGTTGTTTGTGTTTGTTATTGTTGTGTGTGAGAGGCACATTAGTCAGCGGGAGAAAAGCAAAACCAGAAGACAGAAAAGAGCCATTTATTCTGCAGCTTTTAGCCAAGCGGAGGAGGGACAGTATGGGAACTGTTTTCAACCCCGGGAGCCTGCAGATTTTTCCAGATAACATATCTGCTTGTTTAACTTCGCCAGAACGGGGTTTGTGAGGGGCCCGGACCCTTCAGCGAGCACTGGTCTGTTGATCCAAAACAGAGCAATTACGATCCCTGCCCGAATTGGAGAACAGTTGGCCCATCCAGGCTTGAGTGGGTTTGACTCTGCATCACAAGACCATCATGTACGTGCTGTACTCTTATCTGCTGTAGGAGAGAACGCGGTGATAAAAAGCTGCAGAGCCTCTGAGATGGGAAACAGGATCACTCAAATGACACACAGACATGTAATCTCCACACTAATCACACTAATTAGTTCACTCAAACGGGTTTAGGGCAGCGTATTGGCCTTGAGACATCGTTTTCCTTTAATCTTTGGAAGTCGGCTCTGGAAGTCAAAGAGATAAACTGAAAATCCCTTATCATTATTCTCTTTTTATTTCCCTTAAAACCGTTTTGCATCTCTGTTAAAGATTCCACAACAACTGGACATCCAGTTTTCTGTTTTGGGACATTATGGTGGGAGGTTTTCACTTGTTCGCATCTCGTTTTGTACATTTTGCAGACGTTTTGCCTCGACCAAGACAGTTAAAAGCAACATTGGCCACAAAACACAAATATACTTACATACAATGAGCACCAGAAAATGACAATCAAACCAGATTGTTTTCACGTCGGTCCTGCGTCAGTTTCACATGCGGCGCTGTATCGGATACGTGTCTGATGCTTAAAACATTTGACAGTTTCAAGATTCGTGATGAACCTCGGAGCTCCGCAGCATGACTGTCTCCAGCAAATGTGGACATTGTGAGTAGACGTGTATTTAAATCACATCACCACAGTCCAGCCTTTGGCGCTGTGTTCATTGTACCTGGCTGACCTGTATCTGTTTTTATTTTCCGCTTATGTGACTCGTTCACATACCAGCCTGACATCAGGCTTCTGCTCTCACATGACATCTGCCCCCTGAACCGGGGCTCTGGTAGTCAATGAGTTCAGGCCTGATTTCCAATGCATGACTGTGCGACATGATAGAACCGACATGTGGCATTGAGTTTAGTGCAAAAGACGGGTGTTTTTTCTCTACTTTCCTGCAGAACTGATCATAACACAAAAAAGTGACAAAAATCAGTCAGCAACTACGGAGAAGTGACCGTCCACGGAGACATGTCACCAACAACGTAGCTGCAGTCACTTCAGGCACACATCAGTAGTCAGAGATCTGATGTCCGGCGGAGGTTTGGAGGAGCTCATCCATGCCCCTCAGGTCTTCCTACGCTGCTGCCAGAGCTCTAAGAAGAACCAGGAAAACCGAACACATTATGAGATCCTTACACTGACTACCAGTTATCCCCAGAATAGACTTTAAAAAGTTACAGACCAAGTACAGACCAAGAAGGTCTTTAGGACGCCGGTAGAACCGCCAGTTGCAGCCAAACAGGGTGAAAGCTTATTTAGCTTCTATGTTGCACACGGGTGAAATAAACTTCCTACTGATATTAAATGTGATCTTTTAAAGTTAAACATTTCCATGCGCTTGTTTAGTCTAATTTTACTTAACTGTTCTCACTTATCTCTTCTCAGCTTTGTTTTGTTCTTCTTTTCTGTCCAAATGTATTTGTGGTGATTTTATCATGTATTTTATTTGCATTCTTGCTCTTTTTTTGTTTTCATCTCTCAGTGTCTTTGTAGAAATGAAACATTTCTGAACTGATTTTATCTTCCTTCAACCGGCTCTTCTGATTCAGTCTGGCCTCACAAATAAGATGTTTCCTGTGTTTTACAGATACAAAGGACAAGTGCTAAGTGGCATCTGTTGCTGCTTCACAAAGCTGCAAGACTGTGAGAGGGAAACTCTTCTGCATGTCCATTGCAACGCAGATGAGATGAATAATTGGCGCTTGCTGGTCTTTGCATGTTACAGACGCATCCTCCATGCTGGCAACATAAACTCTCCATACAAACACGGGCTCTCCGCCTGCCAAGAGCAAACTGACAAGTCTCTGCAGACTCGGCCTGTTCTCCACGGCTCCGCCAACAGCGTGCCGAGCACAGCGGCGAGCGCGGCACATGTCGCTTTTTGGTCAAAGGAGCCAAATAACCGACTATTGAGCAAAATGGGAGAGTTTTTAATCCCAATTAGCTCCAGTTTCAGTCGTGGCTGGTATTTATTAGCTCTGACTGGCATTGATGGGGACAATGTAAAGCTTGTTTTTCATGGGCTGACTTCCAATCAAATACAAAAACAAAAACAAAAAGACCATCACAGTCATCTCAGAGATGTCACGGTCATTAGACACACAAAAACGCACCTGCAGGATGCAGTGTAATGACATCCCTTTATCTGGTATCTTACAGGCGTGACACTTTTGAGAATTTGTGGCGATATTCTGAGGATAACTCCAGTTCTGTGGAGGTTGTAGCTCAAAACGCTATTTTAATAATATTTAGGTTGCTTTAAATGCTGAAAACTGGTTCCTCCCACCTCTCCAGGAGAATTCCTCCTTTATTCTCCAGACTGAGACTGCTGGCGGCTGAAGGTAAGACCCAAACCACCACCAAGGGCTTCACACAACTCCACTTAAAAACAACAACAACAACATATTCTTTAAAAGCAGTGGCTCCACGTGAAGTTGTAATCTATTCTCAAGGAGAGCATAAAGCTACGACCCCATGACACGATGTTTAGTCTGTCAATTGTACCATCAAGTGGATTCGTGCATGGTCACTTAACACCCATAATACAACTCAGAAGCAAACATAGTACGGAATGAGGCATTTATGTTCATTTTTGATGCGAGGACGAGGAAGGGGAAAGTCTGTGTCTGCTCTTTGAGAGTCAGTCAAGCGAGCGGTGTGTGTTGCGAGCTCGTGGGCCCCGCTGTCAGCGGGTTGTGTGTGAGAGCTGCTGGTACTGTGCGACCGTCCCACGGTGTGAGGGCAAGGAGCTGGAAACACCCGAACCCCCTGCGGCAGCTCTTAACATCTGCCTACACAACATCGCCAATCAGAGGCGAGAGCTGGGAGCCGCGACGAATCGGCCTGTTCGCTGATCTTTTCAACGGATCCCGGCGGTGGACTCTGAACAAAAGCCAAACCCCCGCCACCTCAAAACCCTCCTGCTGTATCCACCCTCTTCATCCTCCCCACAGCTCTGGCTTTGATATCTTAGACCCCTGCATGGAGGGATAGCATTCTCTGTTTATACCCGCCCACACATCTCACCTCCATACAAATAATCCCAATAGATCATGAAAGGAAAATAACGTGGGCTCCAGTATCCCGACCACGGGTGACATGCATCTGTCTCTTTTTTCCTTTTCCCTTTTCACGGGATAAACTGGGATAGTCCCATACTGGGTTCCAAAGATATGCTTGCATCTCGCTCTCTATCTCATCTCACCCTTTATCTCGACATTCTCAAACTTAAGCTGAGATAAAGTCAAACAGCCTGGAGATACGCAGGTGTCACGCCAGCAGATAGCCGTAGCCACAGCAGTTTTCCAAAGTGAGAAAACAAGACCGCAGGCATGCCGCTTATGCATAATAAATCCAAGCTTTTAAAGTTATGGCTCGTTTTGGAGGCCAGTGTAAAAAAAACAAACAAAAAGAAACCACAACACCCACGGTCGGCCCAGCTAAGCAGGCGCTTTCCCAACATCTGGCAGAGGTTCAGATGGTGATGACGCGATGGAGTAATAGAGAGACGCAAAGACAAGACAAGGGGCACCAATGTTCATCTGGCGCTTCATCTGACATCCACTCCATCCAGATGATGGGCCGTGACCGGCCAGAATCACCAGCGCTGGAATGTGCCTGTACATTCACAGCGGCAGGGTCAGTCCTTCCCGTTTTTTCCTGGGACGACTTCAAACGGTGGACATACATGCAGGATAGATGCGCTACCAGTCGAAGATGCTGACAGGAGCAGACGGGCAGGGCTGATGGCTCTTTTAGATCTAATCCTGACTTGATTTCTGCAGAACAAAAATGTACTTGAATTTGTGTTGGTTTTTTTTTTTTACTTTGACAGTCTGATCTCTAAAAGTTATCCGTCAGAAAGGCGCCACATCCCAGCGAGCTCTAGTTTCAGAGCAGATGTGTCTCCTATGGGTGATTGCTTGAGGAAGCCTCAGCCTCTTTGCACAGCCAGCTGCCTTCATGAAACAGGTGGTTAATGGCTTTAAAATCAAGTTTGGGAAGTTCAATGTCGCTTCTTGAATTTGCGCACCAGTCAGTTCTCTTCCTTTCATCCTCTACGCTGTCAGTTCTCATTTATCTAATTGGACTTACTGGTGAAGAGGCACCGACCTGCCGGCCGGCCTTCACCCCTTCATCGGGCTTCCTCCTCCTCCAGGAGGTCCGGACTTGGCCCTCTTAGACCTCGTGTCTCCAGCTCCTTATGTGCAAGTCCACTTATTTTATGCTTTTCTGCGCATTGAACTCTGGTTAACCCCCGGTTGTGATGAGCGTCACCATCCACAGATCAGACAAAGCTTTCTGTCCTGTCGCTGTAGGACAGGAATGGGAAATAAAATGCAGTCCCACATGAGCATTTCATGAATATTTTAAATCCAGCATGTACACAGTGGTCTGTGCCGTATTTATACACATGAGAAGTGTGACAAATACTTGGGTGATGAATCAAAAAGAGACGAGCATGAGACAGATGGCCAATCAGGACATGGGTTTGAGATTTACAGTTTGGGAAGTCACACATATCCAGTGTCTGACAAGTATTTGAGGAACACTGCTGTCAACCCGAATGTAACGTAGAGCAATTTATGTGACCTACAACCACCAAACTGACGGAGCGAAGACGTCGTAACTATTTTAAAAATAGTTTTTATCTGCGACACCTAGCCGTAAACCTAGAATGATCTATGGGCCGAACGTACGGTGAAGTAATAAAGTATTTGCAGCGGGTGGGAGTCACCCCGCTCCTTTTGGAGTCAACAAAACATTTTGAATTCACACTGATGTAAGCTTTACCTGCATCAGCTATAACTTCACTACAGCATGTTTCCGCCAGCGGTTTACATCTGGCTTGAAAAGAAAAAATAAGCAAACACTAGGGGCTGGCTTTAACAGAGAGGGGTCGCCACAAGGGGAATGTTTTAGTAACTCATAAGGTAAAATTATACAAAGCCACACATTTGTTAGTAGCTTTGTGTGTGTTTGTGTCAGCACGAAGTGTCAGCTGCACGTGTTTGACATGAACTGCCTCCTCTCATCGTTTCAGCTCAATTCAATTCTGTTTTATTTATGTAGCGTCTATTACAAAGAAAACTGCCTCCAGGCGCTTTCCAGAGATTTGGAGCACGATCTCCGAACCACTTATCTACTCAGTATTTTTGGTGAGTAACGCCATCTGAGCTGTAAAGCAAAGATTAATCCCTCTTATTTTGAAGATAACGTGGCCCGTTGTGTTGTTAGTTGTTCCAACAGTCCACCACATCCAGCTGTGACCCGGGTCACGGCCGCCGTCCGGCTGCTGCTACCGTCCTCGTCTCTCCGCCACCTAGATGAGCTGAGGCTGAGCTGGCAAAAGATGCAGCTCTGCTGGAGCTCCAGCAGTCCTCATTTCAGACGATGTGTCTGTAAAGACATCTGAAAAGAGGACAGATTCAACCAGCATTGATGTTAGGTAAAGCTCCTGTGGTAGTGGGCTGTTTTTTTTCCCAGCACAGCTGTTGGGGGAGCTGTGGACCAGTGGTTCAGGGAACAGCACCAGCTGGACCCAATCAGACCATCAGTTGTGACTTTATGTAGGAGACACCAGGGCAGGTATTACCACACGGCCCATTCACCAGAGCCCTGAAAACAGTCCGAATCAACGCCTTCGTCTGTGTTGTCTGTGGGCATAACGAGTCCATAACATACTGGCCCCTTCAAAATAAAAGTCTGAGTAAATCTAAGAATAGCTGTGTTTATTTTTTTTAATTGGTATTTAAAGTTGTATCGTGTACTGAAGAAAAGTTGAGATCTGCATCCAAATTACGCATTAACTTTAAAACAGTATTAAAACAGTCGATGTTCTGCATTTCTTTACATCATCATTATTATTTTTGGTCCCAACTCAGCTTTGCTCTGTGAAAATATACTGAACAGAAATATTCAGGTGTACGAGATCGGAAAAGTATCAAAGATTAGTGTACGGACAGGAAGTGTGTGGAGCTGACAGGAAGCACGGCCTGATTTTAATCTGAGAGGGAGCTTTGAAATAGAAAAGCACAGACAAGAGTAGGAAAAAGGAGTGGGAGGAGCCGAGTGGACAGTCTGAGAAAAGAAAACTGGCCCTCTGAAAAAGTTCCACTCAGAAAGGCACAGTGGCTGGTGGGTAATTTATAGCACAGAAAGGCTTGTAGGGTGAAAAACATTATTTTAGTGGCCCCCACATCCTAATAGAAGCCAGATGTGGAGGGATTAACAAAGACCATTCTCCCCTCCCTCTAGTTCTCCTTCCCGCCGCCTCTCCCTCCTTTTTGCCTCCCCCCTTCTCAAACTTGACTCCCCACTGTCTCACTCTCCTCCACTTTCTGTTTCACACTCAATCCCGAGGTTCCTTGCATGACTGCCGCATATTTTTCCTTGAGAGTGCTAGATGCACTGGGAATACGAGCGCCGTCAACACTCTGGGTTTTTAAGTGTCGCTGAGCCTTTCCAAACAGATCCCCCTGTTTATCCCGGCTCCCTGCACATGTGCAAATGGGATCGCAGTGGTCACTGATGTCACTTTACTCCAGGGGTTAAACGGGGTTGCCAGGCAACACGTCAAACCGCAACAGAGCAACCTGGCATCACTTTACCCGCTCTTTTTAAGGCGTAATTTGTTTCTCTTTAATGCGAGCTCCTCCGGCCACTGGGAAGGTATGATTAAACAGTAGAGAGATGCTTTTGTAATTTGGTGCCAGAACCTTCAGAAGCTCTCTGAAGCTGCAAGGCTGTGGCAGCATCTTAAAGACCCACCAATCCAGCGCACATAGCAGAAGCTCGAAACCCAAACGAAAAGGCTGAGCCACATGCAGCAGCGAAAGACATCTAGATGAGAAAGTGGGACAGATGTTTCATGTCTGTTTGGGTGCTTTAATCACTACAATGTGTGGAGGGAGAGAGCTGCCAATGACAAGGTTCTGCAGTCTTTCCAGCCAGGATGGTTTCAGCTCCAAAGTCAACACATTATGTAAATTGAATTAGATTATTTTTGTTCTTCCCTCAGCACTTACATCATCACCTGGGAATAAAAGCTTGATGTTGCAAGCCGTGCTGCAACCTCAGAATACCTCTGAGGGGTGTGGAGGCAGGGCAGGTGCTCCTGGGAAAGTTCGCTTTGTGCCAGTTTAGCGTCATGTGAACGGCCTGCTGCACGTTCACATGTGGTCAGCAGCATCACTTTTACATACCGTCCACGTCTGCGTGGCGCCGACTTGTATGAAACTGTTATTTGTTTGCATGTGCACATGTTTTGCTTGTCTTTACTTCTGTGCATGTGTGTGTGTGTGTGTGTGTGTGTGTGTGTGTGTGTGTGTGAGAGAGAGAGAGAGAGAGAGAGAGAGAGAGAGAGAGAGAGAGAGAGAGAGAGCAGGGGCAGGAGCTCACAGAGTGACAGCGTGTCTGTGATGCTCAGAAACTCGAACCCTCTGATCTCGTGTCGGGGTCTCCTGCCTCCCAGCTGTCACTGTGCCTCTGGCATCGCATACAGCCTCTTGCCCCCCTCCTGTTCCCTTTGAAGGCAGCTACCAAGGAAATTGAAAGCTGACTTCACACAAAAACAAGAGATGAGAGAAGAGCACAGACACGGCAGAAAAGAAAGAAGAGGGTGATGGTTTAAAAAACTGAAATGCAGGGGAACTTTTCTTTGGAGCTGTTGTTATAGAGAGCAGTCATGATGTGATCAAATACATTCATTGGTGAGGATGAGGTCCCCTTTAGATGATAAATTTGGAAGGTCACTTGCCAAACACGTCTATTCATTACTGCATTTCTACCAGGACTCGGAGCAGCTCATCTGGTTGAGCGGCCAACCCATGAATGGTGACTACGGTCTTCACACAGCCCTCCCAGGTTCAGGTCTTCACATGTGGACCTTTATTGTGTGTCTCCCTGTATAAACTTTATAAGAAGAACAGGACAAACCCACTGTGATGTCACTCACAGGTTTTTTAAAGAGTGCTTTTGAAGCCTCTTTTCCTCGTACTGCCACGTTACAAATGCGTGGCGTGAGCACATCTGGGAAGCTGGTTGGATCACGCCCACCTTATTTCAGTCCCAGTTACCCAGTTTACTGGCTTAGCACAGTCACGGCAGTCCGTCAATACAATCAGCAGCACAACAAATAACATACTCTTAAGAGGCTTCACGCCTCTAAAATCTCTGATTTCATACATGATGAATCATTAGTCCAGTTATATTTACAGTGTGCAGCCTGGCACTGTGAGGCAGAGCCACGGCGGGGCCCGGCGGAGCCACGGCGGGGCCCGGCGGAGCCACGGCGGAGCCCGGCGGAGCCACGGCGGAGCCACGGCGGAGCCACGGCGGGGCCCCGCGGAGCTCCCTCTTTGGGAAAGGTAGCATTCATTTCAGATGTGGTTTCAGCAGTAACGTTTGAAATAAGGAAACAAATGTTAAGTAGTATTAAATAGCATCCTAGGATAGCATTAACAAAGCCAGCCAAGCTCAGATACCTTACTAGCAGGGACCGAACTGGGGTCTCGTGTTCCCTACAGTTTCCAGGACTTCCTGTTCTTTCCGTATGCAACATGAACCGCACAGTAAAAGAGGCTTCAAAAGCCCTCTGCAGGAAAACATTGAGTGACATCACAGTGGGTTTGTCCAGTCCTCCTCGTGCAGTCTATGGTCTGAACGTCACTCTTCATCAACTTCTATGTTTTCCGCTGCGTTCTTCTCCAGACTTCTGCCACATCGAGCGCCCAAAGATGATGCCATGCCAGAACAAACCGTGCCACAGCTGGATGGCGTGCGTTGTGTTTCAGTGTTACACTGAAGTACATTTGTGAGCATTTTGTAAGTTTCAAGGCTTTTATCTGCAAATACATTAGATTTGTACACAGTGTTGACCCTTCTTCTTGAGAACTTCTGCACTTTCCTCTGGCGTTCTGGATTTTACTAAAAAAAAAAAAAAAACTACTTAAAAAAAATGTAATTTCTTTTTTACCTGAGCCCACATTTGTAGCGAGAAGACATGGGGATCACGAGGATCCGTGATGTAGTGCATTCTCAGCACGTCGTCCACCTGAGGAGAACCTGAGGAGCTTAACCACACCACGGGGTCTCCGGGGTTCTCTGACCAAGCAGTCGCGGCCCTGCTCGCTGACGTTCTACTCGCTCACAAACCTCAAGGAACCCAGCGAGGCAGCGTCTGGTACAGTCAAGTTCCTTTCATAGTTTCCCTCCTTGCGTCTCAGAGACAATACAGGAGTGTGCCAGAGCACCGGGGTTCCTGCTCTCCGCTGAGGTTAACGCTGGAACAACATTTTGATGATCCATGTTTCACAGATCGGGAGCCAGGCAGAGGGCAGATGGTTGTGTGGTTTGGCCCGACAACAGTCGGCCTCGAAGACAAGACAAACAAACAGTGATTGACAGGTGGGCGTCGCGCGGGTCTGCAGCTGCCCAACTGGCAGTCAGATGGAAAGCAGAAGCCGAGGATTTGGGCTGGCATCTCGACACGGAGTGTTAGAATGACACACGAGTCTCCCGGCCAACAACAATGTCTGCCTCATTAGACGTGACCAGGAAACTGACCGATTGTTCCAAACGGAGAGACGCTCGGGAAGCACTCCTGTTCTGGACTGCAGAGTTTATAAATGCAACACATGGGTTTAAACGCTGTAAAATAACAAAGTTAAGAGCTTTGGTCACTCTTTATGGTAATAAGAACCTCGTGGTATTCTCTCTGTCCCTGGAAAAAAAATGTGCTCATTTTTATAACGTTCAACGTGCATGTGCACAGCTTTTGTTTAACATCGCACTTCCTTTTAAATACACTTTCTTTAATAGTTTGGGAACTGAGGAAAGGAATTGTTTTGTTTTGATAAGAGAAATCTTAATCCATTATGCTGAAGACTAAATTTGAGCGTCTGAACAGTCCGTGGTCGTGACCTTCTCACGCGTCCAGGTCAAGCGTGAGCACAGACGCGTCCTCGGCGACAACCTCAATGATCTGTCTCATCTTTGCCACATAGAATCTGTAGTTCTTTTTTGTTTTTTGACAAAAGCAGGATGAACTGTGGCTCCTCTGACCACAGAACATGTGACCACCGTCTTTCTGCCCATCTAACATCAGCTCGTGTTGGGAGAACTCTGCATTTCTGCGCTGCGTTGATATATCTCTTTCTCCTTGCGTAATGCAGTCTCTAGTTTCGTTTCTGGACGCAGTTTTGGACTGGAAATCCAGTATCACTCAGCACAAAGTATTCCTGAGCCTGTTTGGCTGCATTGATGATGTGGGTTTCTCAAAGGTCAAGCCCATCCAGCAAAGATTTCACAGACTGTCCCAATCCTTTCACAGCAAATGTTGAAAGACTTCAGTTATTGGGTATCTTGCATTAATATATGTTTTTTTTTTTTTTTTCTGAACTGATCAATGACTCTTTGATCTTGTTTTGGAAACAGAGGAGAGTGATCCATGACTCATCCTTGCTTGGAAAGATGAATCCTTTGGTGGATCCGCCTTTTTATACCCAGTCCTGACACCTTTACCTGCCTTTCCTTGACTTTCTGCCAACTTTTCATTGTTGCTGAAATAAAGTTGTGGATTTTTGAACTTTTATGGACGTGTTGTTGGTGTGTTCATCCCTTCACATCACATTGTAAAAGAAAGACATCCACTATCTTCTGCTGACTGCTGACCCTGTTTGTACCTGTTTATGGTTGTCTACGCAGACAAACCCAAACCTCCTGTATTTTAAAAAGACACACGTGAAGGGTAAAGTGCACAACCAGTGTGGTATTTTAATCTTCTGGTGGATTTTTATTTGACAAGTTGTCAACTCTCTAAAACGTTGCTAATTGTGACATTTCATTGCGTCCCCTCTGATCATAAATCTCCATAATTCTGTGATGTCCATGTAAGTTCATTCATGGGGCGACAAGAATCTGGCTCAGAACCACGCGCAGAGCTCCTCATCTTCTACGGTTACACTTCAGCGCCAGCTGGACTAAAATATTTGCAGGAGTAAACCATTATATGAGCTAAATATGAGTGAGGAAAACTTGAAACCGTGTAATTACGGACTAATACGGCTGGAAGAGGCTGGAGGCTCGATTTACACCGCTCTTCTCCACACATGCTGCCGTGGCGCCTGTGAGTGCAGCCTGATGCTTTCTTTTCTTCATTAACGGTGATACTCAATCGTTTCTTGTGGGCGCCGCAGCGGGACTCTGATATTAAACTGAAAATCAATCCACCGCTGTGTGATATCGCTATGTTAACAGGAAGAACCTGGATCCTATCCTTTTCATTTCATAACTCTGATAAACAATGTGTCATCTTCTTTGAGATTCCTGCGTATCCATGGCAACATGTGCATAAATGTGAACTTTGGACACACACAGGCTGAGCCTGCTCATAAACCCAAAGGAACAGGTGTAATCAGAAAGGTCAGAACGGTGAGAACTCTTTTTCTAGTCTCATCTCATATATATATATTTTTTAAGTAATACTAAATTATCCCAAAAAGCATTTATATCTTTCTTCTTCTGTCTATCTCTACGCCCCCTCACCTAATAAATGGCAATAAGCTACGTGACCTGCATCCCCAGGTGCGGAGGTGAGGGGTCAGAGCTTTACGGCGGAGCGGGTGGAGGTCGGGACCTGCGGTCTGAGGAATTCAGGTGTCACCATGGTAATCACAATGAAGCAGCGAGAATGACAGGTATTCCCCCAGGGCCGTAAATAACAGATATGCCCTCTCATACTTACGGGAGGGGGATGGAGTGGGGGCTTCGAGTCTGCTGCAACCGAAAACAGGAAATGAGCATTTGAGAGAAGAACGATGAAAAAAAACAAAAACAGACAAATTGTGGAGGAAAGGAATGCCACCAGCTGAGGGGCAAAATCTCATATCCCGAGAATAAATCCCCTAAAATCCAAGTACCTTAGGTTCAACAGTTTGACCGAGACTCTGAACCTGCTCTGGTGGTGATGGTTTCTGCTGAGATAGCCGGAGTAGTTTCACTTTCCTCTATCAGCGAGCAAACGCATGACAAGACAGGAAGGAAGAAAAATGCCCACTACGCTCAGGTGATGAACTGAGGCACTCGGGATGTAAAACTATGGAAAAGTAGAAACCCTAACCAGGAAAAGATTAGACAATAAGAAAAGGGAAAAAAATAGACATACTGCAGATTAGTTTTCAGTTTTTAGTTTTAGATTGGTTTAGTTTCATACTACATACTAGATTTACGATAGTGCTGTATGCAGTTTCAGAAATGGATTTATGTCATTACAAAAGTCATCACTACAATACATACACATATTGTGTATATTTGTTGTCATTGTGGAGGCTTTTTATACCTTTTTTTGTTTTATTTTATTTTATTTTGTTATTTTATTTTATTTTCTATTGAACGTTGAGTGACAAAGTCTGCTGAATCAAGTCAAATTCCTTTTATCTCTGGGGAATCAAGGGGGAATAAAGTTATTTCGGATTTTCTTTCACCACCTTCAGTAGCGCTAAACTGTCAATGAACCAACCATTTTTTTTTAAATGAGAAACTGTGTGTATAATCAAATAAAACGAAGTTGACAAGACAAACAATATGTTGGGTTTGGACTCTGCAAGGAAGTAAAAGTTGAAGTAAATCTGTCTTTACCTGCATTTTTGTACAATTCATACTTTCTAATTTGTAGATTTAAAACAATTTTTAAAACACTAAAATTAGACTTATAACACTTTCACTTTTGGATCTGAGCAAGAAGAATGTGGTGGAAGGTGGCTTTATTCCAAATACCAAATAGGTTTTTAAAAAAATAAAGGTGACTGCAGAGTTGACTTTCACGCTCGGCATCAGCCATCAGACACGTAGGTCCTGATCCAAGAATCTAGACCCTGGAGGATCGTCAGCAGCAGTTTCATCCGTCTGCGAGAGGCTGTGATGATAAAACCGCTCTTTTAAATGAGTTTTAGTTTTCCAGAATATGTAAAACTTTAAGAACTGCTGCAGTAACCTCAGCAAGACTTCAACACACACACACACACACACACACACACACACACACACACACACACACACACACACACACACACACACACACACACACACATTCACAATGAATCCATACAGCTTATTGATCTGCACAAAACGATACAAAACAGGAGCTGAAACTGGATACAGCAGCTCTTTCTGCACTCTGTCAGTTGATCCTAGAGAGAACAAGGGACTCAGGTGTATACAAAATAAAGAAATGGGGAGACACAGCCCATCTCTCAAGGACGGGATGAGGGAGGGGAGTCCTTCACCCACCCCCAGGGTGGGTCGCAGTCCCTGGCCTCTGACCTCGCCCTGAAAGAGGGGAATTTAGGGGAGGGAGACAGAAACATGTCTGAGCAGATTGAAGCGCAGAGAAGCAAAGGGAACAAAAGAGAACAAAAACCCGACACAAGCAGCACAGCCTGTACGTTTATCTGATGAAGTGGGACCATCAGATAATAATAACAACTATCTTCAGTAAACAACTACAATGCTGTCGACAATAAAGTGGTGTCCGGCAGCGTTCCAGCCTCAACTTTATACGGCACACACCTGAGTGATGCTGAGTCTCGCTCTCCATCTCCCTGGAGCCACTTCAGAGGTTTATTCATGTCTGTTGTTCTTCCCTTTTCTTCTTTAATCTGCGGTAAAGGGCCAGGATGACCCCTCACCCCTCATACATCTGTCTTTGGAAGCCATGTGCCTTCCAGATGTGGACGTAGCAAACCTAAAGACTTCTACAATCCTGGCAACTCCAGCAGATGGCAGCACATCTAGTTGCTCATTCACCTTCTACACCCATTTTGATCAGATTCAGGGTCCTGGGGGGGTTTCTGGAACTTATTTCAGCTGGGGTTCACCCTGGACAGGTCAATTTGGACGATTTAGAGTCAGCATTCAATCGTAGGAGGAGGTTTGAGTAATCAGCAAACATTCATGCAAAAAATACACAAACTCCGTGCAGAAAAGCGTCCTTCCTCACCCCCAGACCCTGATATTTGTCACTATCCACTCCAACTTGAGCAGACGCGCTATGACGTGGATGTTTTGTGCAAATAACAGAACGATGCGAATAGAGACCGTGATGAACATAAATGTGAAAAAGAGTACTGCTCAGGCTTTAAGCCAAAGTAACAATCTCAAAGATTCAAAATAAAATCAGTGACAGTACTACATTTTCTTAATTTTCTCCAGATGTTCAGCATCGATAACCCTCACTGAGAAGACGTTGTAACTTATGTTTATGTCTGTTAGAGGTTCAGCCAGCAGCTGTTCAAGAACATTCATCGTCTTTTCTTTTTTTAACATAATAAAACAAATTTTCTCCCTGTGTTCCATGTTTTTGAAGCTTGTATGTCTGAATGACACAATTATGGTAAAAGGTCTGTAAAGGTTTTAAAGCATCACATGATCCCTTTCAGACATCTTCTTCAGCAAGGAGGCGCCTCAGAATAGCCAGAAGCACCCAGAGAGACGTTTGTTTCAGGAGGGACTGTTTTCGCAGAGTGCCACTTAGTTTTGGAGAACCTCAATCCCTCAAATATGATTTCAGTGAAATATTCAGAGCTGAAGGGTTCAATGACATCACACACTCAGATCAGAGTAGTTATCCAGCCTTTCCATGTTTTCCACCACCAGACTTCCTATCATCAGCGTCTGATGTTGCTTAGGAATCAGTAGCACAAAAATGTAATAACAGTGCATGCCATCGCAGAGAGGGGGTGGAGTCAAGTTAGTGGGCTGACTCCTCCCACTGAAAACCAGCTGCTGTGAAGAGAGCAGTAAATTTCAGTCCTTCCTGATTCCCAAATTTACCATACGTGTATTACTTTTCCCCCCTCCACCACCTCCCATCCCCATCTTCTCTTGTCTCCATCATGAAAAAGGGTTTCAAACAAACTCTTTCCCGTCCAATTAAACACACTAACAAGCCTGGCTAGTGTGCGTCAGAAAGATTTACCGCCATGCCTGTGTGGTGTGCTGGTAATTATTGGCACGCCGAACTGTAACATTTCTGGTTATAAAAGCACTTGCTGCTTTGACACGGTCCACCTCCTCACTGACCCACCCGACCTCCAGCTCTTCTTCACAGTCTATCTACCCCTGGCTCTCTCTCTCTCTCTCTCTCTCTCTCTCTCTCTCTCTCTCTCTATGGACTTCTCATTCGATCTCATGCTCCCTCTCTCCTGTAGTTTATCTCCAGAGTCCTCAGTGGAGCCAAATAGCTGTGAGAGCAGAGAGAGAGAGAGAGAGAGAGAGAGAGAGAGAGAGAGAGAGAGACCTCTCTTCATGGAGTGGAGAAAATGCTGAGAACAAGTCAGCATTAGAAAGAAGTCCATTGTAGGGGGCTGGCCTGGGGACAAGTCACCCATTCAGATGCGGCCAGCCGTGTACAATGGCTAAACTAACATCACTGACATTTAGAGTTGCCCAAGCTTTAGAGAGCAAGGAAAGAGAAGGAGTGTGTGTGGGGGGGGGGGGAGGCTGGCGAGAGTGTTGGAAAAGGCCCTTTAGAGGGCTCGCCCATTGATCAAAATTCATGTCAGTGGCTGGGATCAGACCAGCGTGCCCTCTGTTAGTTTTCATGTGCTGGAGACGTGGAGGAGGGGAGGACATCTGAGATAGGCACCTTTTTTTAAAAAAAAAGAACAGTCCCAGCAGACCTGGACGAGCCGACAAAACCAGGTCACTCAGGGTCACACGGGGCCAACAGGCTGATAGAGAACAGGCAGATGCTTGATCAAAGCACCCAGATAACACTGCTTGCTACACTTTATTGGTCTGCATTAAGGGACGCAGCGCTTTGATTAATGATGGAGTATGCCGCCAAGCGCCCTTAATGGCAGCAACTAATGAGTCTTTCAACTGCTCTTGGCTGATATGGAAGTGGCCTGCTCCACTGACAGTCAAGGCCTATCAGGAGACTGTCTGTGTGAAATTCCTTGGTAAACGGCTTAGGCATGAAACCAGAGCATCAGAAAAAAACAAATCCTAGTGTTTAGCACAATTTAATGCACTGTGGCATCATCTTACTCCTTCCTCCTTTTCATCCTTCAATGACTTACGTTTCACTCGTTTAAGCACCACAGCTATTTGGTTAGGGTTAGGAAAACATTATGGTTTGGCATGAAGATCATTTTTATTCCACATTTTCTTGTACAAAATTTTGCAAAACATTTTCCATGTTTCCATGGATATTGATCAGAAAACCCTACAGCAGGGCTCTTCAAGTCCGGTCCTTGAGGGCCGGTGTCCTGATTCACATTAATGGATCATCATCATCTCATCAAGGTCTGCACAAGTCTGTTAATGACACAGTCGCTTGTATCACGGTGGGTCCTGCATGTTCTAGATGTTGCTCTGCTCCAACACCACCTGAGTCATATTTGGCCATTTGCAGACTTATGTAGACATTGATGACAAGCTGGTGGAGATCCAACCATTTAAATCAGGTGTGTTCAGGCAGAGCAACATCTAACAGACACAGGACAGTGGGTCCTGAGGACCAGGGTTTAAAGTCAGGAAAACATCAACTGCTGGTTTAAATGTTGAGCGCCAGCGTACCAGAGCTGCAATACGTAACACAGATTACACTGTTCCCAGGGCTGCCACAACACCGCTCAGCAGCCTACTTCTGCATAATGATGGGACCAAAGAGCATATCAGGCAGAACCAGCCTGGTGGAGAGCAAAGTCAATGAGTTGGCCCTAATTTTGGCAGGCTTTGTCTTTGGACTGAGTCTTTTCTGTTAGTAGAAAGGAAAAGCTGTGAAACTTTCTGTGCTTTCTTCTGGTACCCAGCTGAAATTTGTTAGTAAGTATTCTTAGATTACTTCTTCACTCTTCATGTCCCTGTAAGTAAAGTGCTGTTATGTAGTTATACAGATGTTAAGCAGTTACGAGCAGTGGATCTAAATCACCTGTTCATTATCTTTTTGTCATTAGATAAAGCTTAATTTGGACCTTCCTTAATAGTTAAAATTAACTGAGCAAATTTTATGGCCCTCTTTGTAAAGTGTAACAAGCCCGTAAAGCCCACAAAGATACAAAACAAAAGTTATCAATAAACTTCCTCGTTGCACTTTGAGGTGTGTGAAAAGTCTTGATAAAAACCATGTGAGGGGTGCTGTAGTTCAGACAAATTTAGAAAACGAAGCCCTTTTTTTAGATCAAATGTCAACACAAATCTGATACAAATGATGATAAACTGTGCCAGCTGTTGCCAAAGCAGACTGTTAATTAGGAGGCAACAGCAGGAAATAAAAAGATAAGTGTCTATAGTTCATTTTCTTTACTTGCTTCGCTCTTGTTGATGTAACAGCATATTGCAGTTTCTTCTCCACCCGCTCTCTCTATGGAGCACGTGGTCCAGGGTACTCCAGGGAGAGGCCACATCAACACTCGCTGGTCTGATGACGTCCGCAGCGCGGGGAAAGGCACCGACTTTGTTTAAACAAGTTCGTGCGTGCAGCTGGAGGAGTAAACAAGGACGGACCACCAAGCCTGCGCTGCCTTGCCTGCCAGCCTGGAAACAGCCGGGCACGGACCGAGTTCCTGCCTGGTCTGGGACGTAGTTCGGTCATCATTATGAAGATCCCGCCTCTGTTACATCCCCTCATTGGAAATCCTCTGTTCAAAACTACAAAAAACAGGCCTTTTTGGGTCTCATATCGAACAGTCTCTTCAGAGCAGGGAGAATATTTCTGCATTGATTTAAAGCAAACAATGCTTGTGGGTTTTTTCTTGACTCTGATATTATCATATTGCTTCACATTGTTGTTTATTTTAATGCAGATATTTACTGTGGCTCTGCATTGGTTCAAATATATATTTATATGTGCATACATAAATATACACATAGCTCCTCCGCTGATTGTGTGACTGAAACTAAAACTGTTGAAGTGTTCCTCAACCAGATACCACGGCTCCACAGCGAGTCGAGGACCCTACTCGGAGCACGCGACTCAGCCTGTAGATCTGGTAACCTACAGACATACAAAGAGGTGTAGACGTATGATGAGACGCATCAGAGGCAAAGCACAAGTACAAGCAGCGCATAGAGCAGGTGTCTTCAAGTCCGGTCCTCCAGGGCCCGTGTCCTGCATGTTTTAGATGCTTTGCTGCTTCAGCACACCCTCATATAAAAATTACTGTCATTAACAGACGCGTATATATGCCCCACACCCCCCACGCATGCTCCAATCCAGTCAATCTGCTGCTGCTGCAATCCCTGTCTACAGTAGTGTACATACTTTTTCCTCTTCTATATTTTATTATATTTATTTTGTACTTTTTTTTTTACTACTTCAACTTTGCACTACCAGAGCTCCATTTCACTGTGATATTGTTCTGAACAATGTTTTGCATTGACAATAAAAGTATATTCTATTCTGTATATGATAGGAATGCCTTGGCATCGTGTCCTGCACAGATGCTTTTCATAAGACACGCTGTTGATGCGCTGCCATGGCTGTTAGTATGTTTGGACTAGAAATGAGGCGTCCACCCATTCTACCCTCATTGAGAGGAAAGCGTGCGTGCGTGCGTGCGTGCGTGCGTGCGTGCGTGCGTGCGTGCGTGCGTGCGTGCGTGCGTGCGTGCGTGCGTGCGTGCGTGTGTGTACAGAGATTAACACATACTGCAACCCACACATCAGGGCCAGCGGTTCATCATGCATTCCCAGGGTGCATTGCTTTCTGACAGCTGCGGAGGCCTGTTAACACCCCGATCGCCAACGTGATTATGACTCTCTTAAGATAGGGAACCACACGCAGCTCCCGTTGGAACAAAGGGGGGCCTGTTCTGCACCGCCCGGGAGATCCTGACATAACCCCAGCTGGAACAGACGGGACATTTACACAGGCCAGTGTCCAGCTCACCTTCTGTGTCCTGGGAGGTGAGGTGTGGGGGAATGTGTGCGTGTGTGTGTGTGTGTGCGTGTGTGTGTGTGTGTGTGTGTGTGTGTGTGTGTGTGTGTGTGTGTGTGTGTGTGTGTGGGGTGCTGTGGTCCCCTTGGCGAACATAGCCAGGGGCGTTACAATTGATACTCACAGCGTACACGATCAGCACTCATCACGTGCCACGCTGGGCCACCCCCTGAGCACGGGCCACCCAATGGACTCAGGATACAGAGATTTGTGTTGTTACATGTTTTTCCCATTTGTTGATGTTTTTAATTTTTCTTTTTTTCCAATGTTGTTTGTGTCCCAGGAATTCAATGTGTGTTTTCAATTTAATATCACGAGTCCACAGGAGTGACGGGAAATGGGTATAACATACCTGTCCTTCAGAAGTGAGGGATTTCCTGCCAACACCTCTCCTCATCTGGCTTAGACATTTCTGCAGCAGTGACTGAGATGTGCTTTTAATGGGAAATATGGAGAATAAAGCCACAGAGACTGGAGGGAGTTCGAATGGAGCATCTCTCATATCATCCAAGATAGGACCATAATCTTTTACAATTCTGCATATCCTTCTACACAGCTGTGCAGCAACATTTTAACTTCATTTATGGAAGATCAACACTGACAGCATTATGTCAGTGGGTGTGTGATCCATATTTTAGGTTTTGAGACCTGACGCCATTCTCACTTCATTACGGCAGCAACAACAATATATATGTTGGACAGTGTACAAATATGACACAGTGTTGGGTAAGAGGTTTGTGTGGCTCGCGGACGTAGAAAATAGTAAAGATCTCAAGCTTTACATGAGTTCAGATTTACACGGACTTACAGTGTCTTTGCATCCACTGCAAAAACGTACATGTAAGAAAAAAAAACACTTTGTTTCAAGAAAACTAGAGAACTCTTTCAGACAATTCGCAAGTTTTAACCATTCTAGTCAAGAACATTGTTCTTACTCCATTGGCTGAGATATTTTTGATATTTTTTTCTATGCTTGTCTGGGTTCGGGTCGCAGGGGCAGTAGCCTCAGCAGAGAAGCCCAGACTTCCCACTCCCGGCCATTTCATCTAGCTTATCAGGGGGGACCCCAAGGCAATCCCAGGACACCTGAGAGACATGTCCTGGGTCTTCCCCTGGGGTTCCTCCCAGTGGGACATGCCCAGAAGACCTCCCCAGGGAGGCGTCCAGGAGGCTTCCTCACCATATGCCGTAGCCACCTCATCTGGCTCCTCTCGATGCGCAGGAGCAGCAGCTGTACTCTGAGCTTGGTCCACTCAGACCATGTTCAGTTGAAGCTGTCCTTGCAGGTGACTCTGCCAAACTTTCCCAGCAGGCCTTCACAATACGTTTGGGCTTACCAGGTCTGACCGGCATTCTCCCCCCACCACTGGAGCCAACTTACCACCAGGTGGTGATCGGTTGACAGCTCAGCCTCTCTCTTCACCCGAGGGTCCAAGACATGTGGCTTCAAATCTGATGACACAACTACAAAGTCAATCATTGATCTGCGAGCTAAGGTGTCCAGGTGCCCAGTGCACATGTGGACATCCTTATGTGGTGTTTGTAATGGACCATTTATGATGACCCCAAAAGCCCAACTCAGCCCATTCTTCAGCACCCCACCCAAGGACTCTGAACTGCTGTTGTGCATAAGCACAAACAACAGTCAGGAGTCAGGAGTCAGGAGATTACCTTCCCGTTCACCGGTGTGAACCCCAATGTGCAGGCACCAAGCTGGCGGGCAATAACTGTGCCCACCCTTACTCACCTTGGGCAACTCCAGATTTAGGTTCCGAAATATAGATTCCTAGATTTAGGAGTATTAGGCTCATTTCTAGACTGGCTGTTTTGGAAGTGCAGGTGCTTGAGGTCAGCAAGGTTTTTGTTCACGTACAGGTCTGTTCAGGTTCCCCTACAGCAGGGGGGGCAATCCTGGTCCTCGAGGGCCGGCGCCCTGCATGTTTTGATGTTCCCCTGCTTCATTGGCCCCTGACACAACTGACTATGTTAGCAGTCCTTTGAGAAAATCATATTTGCAGAGATGTTTTCTAATTCTTCTGTCATTAACTTTAACGTCTAGCATCTCTGACAGAGTTGTTGGGTTTGATGAACAGACTGAAGCTTCAGATGAACTTCATGAGATTTCCACTCCTGGGAAGATTGGAAGCTGTCTAGAGAGTTGTCTTTTTCAGACTAGACTTATTCACTGGCAAATCATGGACTAAAAATGGCTTGGAAGTGGATTTATTACCCTTCCCAGACTGATTTCCTCTTTAGCATCATGTTCAAACTCACCTGAATACTCCAGAGCAGCAAACTGCCAAAACCTTTGTTTTTATAGAGGTGCTCACACTTTCTGATGATCAACTAACTGAGAGCATTTGATCAAAAACACCTGGAGGCTACTTATTCCATTAATAAGGGTGTACTAAGCTCTTTACTTTCTGCTATTTTGGCTTTTGGTTTTAATTAAATTAATTTTTAACGTTTATTTTATGAGCTTTTTTTAAAAGTTGCGATTACTTACTAAAAAAATGAATGTACTGTACAAGTCATTTGTAGATACTATATATATAATAAGCACTAAAGTGAAACCTACAATGCTGTAAGTAACCCTTGGATATGAGAAAAATGGAAAATCTAATGCTTTTTGGAAGTTGCAGGTAAACTTCAGTGCCTGAAATAATTTTTTCCCCCTCTCATAAATGATTGTTTGTTTGTACTTTAGAATAAGACACAGTCTTTTAGTGATTAATAAGACATTTACACAACGCAGGCCAAATGGATGAAGTTAGAAGCAAGTTCAACACTGCCAGGATGTAGATAAAATACTTTTATCTGTCAATGCTTTTCAGATCTGATCGTGTCCCATCATGAAGGAAATGTTGAAAACACACTCTCTAAGGAAAAAAACAATAAATTAACCACTTTTCTAATTTGTCTTTCTTTGTGATAGAATATCAGGTTTATAAAATGTATATCAAAGTAAACCAGGACTAAACACAATATATAGATAGCAAAAATATGCTTCCTGTACCATGTGTAGTTTCTTAGGCATCGATGCGATTGTAAATTTGTGGTTCACTAACATGTTCCTGAGTTCCCTCATCCCAGTCTTTAATGATTAAAAAAATGTCAAAAGAAGAAAATACAATAAGTGTTGCTGCTGAGTAGTCTTGAAGTCTTGACCTTGTTTGGGGCAGGCGATGCGTGACCACAGGGATTTAGTCAAACTGAAACAGATCCACCTGTCAACTTGTGAAAACTCACAATATCCTGTTTACTCATTAATTTAGCACAGTAGTACAGCCCTTTAAAAGATTAATTTAGACTTCATTAGACTTCTTTACTGAGAGCAGCTCAGCAGGAAATTGGTGCAGAGAGCGATAGGACATCCAGTAAAGGGTCACAGGCTGCATGAGGGCTGTAACCGTTCTGGAAGTGAACAATGTGTCGTATAAGCTCTCATACAGCCAAGTACCAGTCTCTTATAAGTATATATTCTTATATGTTGGAGTCTGTACGTATATGACCAAGTGTGTGCTGTGCAAATACTGAATGTTTGACCTAAACTTGGCACGTAGCTGCAGTTTTCCTTCTCCCACACTCGGGTTTGATTGATATCTTTGACATTTCTACTAGATATGGCTCAGTTCTTCATTTTCATTGGGCCTTCGGGCCAGGCCTGGTCCTCACGGTCCTCGCTATATACCATGTCACATCTGTCTCATGCAACGCACTCCAAAAACCTCCAAAACCTTAATTCTGGCCCGGTTCATTAACTATAGGATGTAACTGACCCACATAGCATTTCCCAGCGCTGTAAATGAGCAATAAGTGCCAAAAGTAGCCCAGATGAGGCCCAAATGTGTCTGCTATCTGGACAGAAACTGCATTTTCATTTCAATTTTGGCACAGAGCTGACATGCTTGTTAAACAGCAAAGTGGTGTTTTCGCCTCTCGTGTCCTACCAAGAATAACGACAAGGAAGGTCTAGAACCTCTTATGTTTTGAACCTCTGACTCCTATTTTAGCAACCACTCCAGGCTTTATGTCCTTTACTTGGAAAAGACGTCTGCAACCAACTGTCTGCAGGCAAGCGTCTTAAACATGGAGCTGGCCACGTCAGAGGGAATTGTGGAAAGTCAAGGTCCACATGTTCATGGAGGAGAAGTGGGTTCAGAGCTTGAGGACGACTCAAACTAATTTTATGAGTTAAAGAAGGTATTAACCTGTTTTGTTGTGTCTGGTACTTCAAGTGGAGCCAGTTCCTGCAGAGAAGGGAATGTGTTTGGTATGTCGTGTAATACGCTTTTGAACTGCCAGAATAAAAACACCTCATGTCAGTGTGACAACTTTCTTGCAATATATGGACGTTTTTGTGAATTTAACTTGCTTCCATTGGCATCAATTCAGAATTGCAAACTGGTGGCTGTAATCTGCAGGTAAACCTTGTTAATATGCTATGTGGTTGTTGCTGGGGTTGTTTTTATTTTTTTTATGTTGACCATCTTATTTTGCATTTAAAATTGAAACTGACACATGAACACGTTTATGCTGATGAAAGGGAGATCTTGTACTGACCTTGAGATTTGTGTTGACATCTCTGGGAATATAAGGACACTTGACAGCGAACATCACTCCCCTCTCTGTTCTTCATCTGCTCTAAAAAAAAACCCGATCAGAGGAACGAGAAGTCGCCTGGAGCAGTTAGACGAATAAAACATCCTCTGTCTGTTTACTCCCTTGTCTCTCGATTTCAGCTCCGACAGATCCTGAAATTTTCTGGCCTGGCCTTCGCTGTCCCAGCAGCATAATTCAATTGTCTTTCTATCCACAGGCGATGAATAACCTCTGAATAGTAAATCAGCACCGCTGCGTCTCATCTCTGGACCGGAGCGTAGCTCTAATGGATCCACAGGGGCCTAGACGGAGAGACCAAGCGGGCTCCATTCCATCGCCTGCTGATGCAAATCAAAATAAAAGGCCTTCTGAAAGGCCCAGCATGTGCTCAAGTCATCTGAGGCCCCATCGAGAATAACCCGGGAGAAAATACATCTCTGAATTTCATCCACATATTGACAGGCTGACAAATCAAAACTGTCGTCCTGTCTCGAGTACGCTCTCTCAATCTCTACGTCCTGACTGGTCACACGAGGAATGATGAAAGAGTACCGCTGTATTTCTTTTACATCTGTGCATGCACAGACGTGTGAAAATACGGTACCTGATAGGTATACATATCTTTTCTGGCCATTTCAAATGTGAAACCATACAACACAGTGGAATTTAAAGGGAAAAATATGAAAAGATGACTTTTGTCTTTGCTCGAGCACAAACGCTGCATCTTTGGCAGCTGAAGTGACCACTTGACTCAAAAACTGTGGCACGGCTGAGGTCTGAAAACACGTCAGTATTTTAGATTTGCCCTCGGCTCAGTTGTCACAGCCGTTATCTGTTACCTCTTCATGTTTATCTCCACCCAAAACATTCGATCTGCTTTAAACTCGCTCGAGCCACAACACCAGCTTTGAAACAGATGTACAGAAGAAGCTCAAGTCCACTTTAAGCACTCAGTTTTAGCCGACAAAGTTTCAGAAAAAAAAGTAGTAGACTCTCAGTCCTCCAGGTCATGGTAAGTCTGAAGGCTTGAAACGAGAACACTAGGCTTCCTTGCCTTTGCCTTTTTACTGCCGTGCAGTAGACAAGAACTTGACTGCAGATTTGTGTTTCTGTCAGTTTTCAATGTGGTGGTTTGAGCTCGGTTTCCTGCGTGTTCGCGGAGCTCTTCGGATGTCAGCTCTGCACAATTATCTGCTAGGAAACGATAGAAAAGTCTGTTGTAAAACTTCGGAGTGTCTTTCACTGAAACCTCAGGATGCTGAAGCAGCTTGTAAAAAGAACATTGTAATATGTCTTCTTTAAAAAAAAAACAAAAAAAAACATTCTCAGCTATGCTCACACGGCCAGTTCAAATCTGATTTTTATAATCCAGCACTTCTGTCACCCGGGCCGATTTAGTGTGTTGTAAATGACCAATCTGAATCCTGTTTGAGCAGCCTGACTGAGTCCGCATTTGCACTGGAGTAGAATCACCTGCTGTGATTTGTAATAACTACGGACATCTGTGACATTAATCCAGTGCAAATGCCGGGATTTGTGAAGCAAAAATTCCACCTTAAATTATCAACTCTGTGATTTCATGGGATCATTTTAATGTCACACAAATGTACGTCTCAGTAACTGAGTGATTTTCAAGCAGGATTATTCAAAACAAACAAAAGATAAAAATCCTCTGGTCATCTTTTCTGCAACTTTCCTGGTGTAATTACAGAAGCTGCACAAAATATAGATATGATGTAATGAAGTTGGATGAAATCCACCACACATGGCCTAATGATATATATTTGACTAGTGAGAATAAAGAAATTAATCAACATAAAGGTTTACACTATATAAGATTTATTACAATAAAAATGGTCTTTAAATGGTCTCTAGGTGCTTTTAGGGGACCCAGACCTCGACCCCTGAGCAAATATGAAAAGAAACAATAGCAAGTAAAAAAAGAACACAAGCAGAAGAAAAACCAAGCAAATGCCTTAAAGCACTAAAGCTACAACAAAACCCCAGTAACGGTTACTGTTCACTTTACTGTTACCATGCCAACTTACTCACATGGGCCTGTGATGGGTGATAGGTGGTTTCTGAAGTCCAGCTGTAATGTGTGTGATCAGACTCCTCCAATTCAATATTCAAGGGTTAGATTATTAATGATCAATATCCATCTAAATGCAAGCCCTTTATGACATCCGGGGGATCAAAATCTGCAAATTATACTAAAATATAAGCTTCACAAATGCGCTGCATGAAACACAGATGTTGGGGCGTAACTGCTGAATCCTTTCTGAATCACTGCAGGCCCTGAGGTAGGACTAGTCCAGAGGACAGCAGACACATCAGCAAGCAACAAATCTGACGGGAAATCGCAGTTGAAATCACCTCCGTACGTGGTTTCAATCTGGAAAATCTGCTCGGACACAAACTGGGTTTGCTACACATCTGATTTGTGCTGGATATTTAGATGGATATTTATCATGTCAACATAAGATTAAATATTCAGTTGCCTGTTCCAAAGCCTGCATCACCTTGGGAGCACAACGCTGTAGAGAATCTGTGTGGATGAGCAGTAAACCTTGAATTGATCACATCTAGCCACTAATCGTTTCTAACGGCACTGATAAAAAGCATTAAGTTAGAGTGATGATCTTTCCTGGGATCATCACAGGCCCTGTCCTGTTCCTGTCCTACGGAGACGATGCAGCTGCTGAGGTGGGTTCAGACGCTGCTGACGGCTCGTGTGGATGTGCTCTGAATACATACAGTTACACAGGAATACAGCTCACATGTTGATCCACATGGTTAGAAGAAAAGTCATTGTTTTAGTGCTCGTGTTGAACAGATACATAAAAGAGTCAGATACATGAACAATGTGTGCACTTTTCCCTGCATACAAACGGAGGATGAGCCCTGAAAATGTCACCACTCGGACAGTTTTCTGCAAACATTTTCAGATCAACCTTCGTCTGATGGTCAATTTCTTCCTTCTGCGTGTTTATTCCAAACTCCATCTTGTTCAAAGGTCCATTTAAGGAATATTCCAGACTTTAATCAACCCTAGGTTGGATAGTAAAAAGGTAATGAGCATACATCTAATATTGGTCCAGAGGGGAATTGAACGACACCTGAATAAACTGATATTTCAAACCTCTGACAAGATCTAAAACATCAATCCTTTTTTCCTTATTTTATCCTGTCATGTTTAGGTTTTGCGAGGTCTTGGCCCCTGATATGCATGCAGGCATATGCACCTGTAACTCAAAACAAACTTGACCTGCTGTATGTAAATGCTTGTGTTTGCGTGTGTGTGTGTTATGAAAGGAGTGTCTCCCAGCAGCAGATGTTGGTGTTTTGTCAGAATAATTTGGTGGGAATTTTCATGAGCTGCACAAGGCCACAGCTGGGTTACAGGTGGTTAAAGGCTGGAGGGGGGTTGAGGAGTGAGAAAAATCAAACCCCTTGAGGACAGAACCTTGTTTAGGGCCAAAAACTCCCAAAGAGTCAGACAAACAGATCTGAGTAGCAGGGATTTGGATGTGCACAGCAATTATTCAAATTACCATGGTGCAGATACACTTTTGTGTCCTGACAACCCAGGTTTGCTTACAGTCTTTGGCTGGTGTCCTGTTTTCTCTATATTTGCAGCTTCGGGCATGGATGCACCCACTGGCCACATTTAACGCTTGCTTAGATAAATACTGTCTTTTTGCAGAGCATTAGCTCAACTCAGCTCTGTTTAAAAAAGAAGAGAGATTTTGAACAAAACAAAAAAAAAAGACACCGAGTGGCAATTACTTCAGCTCTTGGCAGTGATTCTAATTAAAACCAAACTTATTTCCTTCAGTGAACAAGCATGACAGGCACTGAGCAGAGGAGCTTTTTTTCCCCCCACTACTGCCAAAATACTAAGTGAGTGCAGGTGCTCCAGGAATGTCTGCAAGGGAGGGGGCAAGGCGAAGATGACCTTTTTCTTTCTCCATTGTGCGTGTGTGAGTCTCCGTGTGTTTGCGTATTTGTGCATGGGTTTCCTCCAAATGCTGACTGTTTTCTCACATGCTTTTGTGGCCGTTTAGCAAGCGGTTCATCTTAGCGCCCATCTGGAGCATCGCCGTGGCAGGAAAACTGGAGCAAAAGCAAATGATTGTTGCGTTACTTGGGAGAGGCTGGGGGCTGCCCTAAGCAGGACCAGATGCAAGGGTCCTGGCAGCTCCTGGGCCTGATTGAAGGAGGCTCGGTAGCCCCTCTGGAGCCTCTGAGAGGATCCACGGAGGCTTGGCAGACGGGAAAATTTCCTCCCTGCACCCCTCACAGCACAATGAATACAGTATGTAGCACCTGATTGCTGTCCAGTAAAAATCATTTCATCTGGGAGGACCATAAATGGGCACATTATTTTATTAACATTCTAGAAGAAGAAACAAGTCATTTTGTGAACCTCACTACCATGGGACCATTGTGGTGCCAAATCAGTGAAAGAAGCCCCCGTCCCCCTGGGAACTCTGCTGTCTAACATGATTCAGGCCTGAGAGACAGGCTCCCTAATCCCGCCCCACCCCCCCATTACTCATTATAAATGTCCATCCATGGCAATAACTCATTCTCATTAGCAGAGCTGCACATTTAAGCATTTCCGTTCCTGGAAGCTCACAGTCACTGTAGCGTATCTTCCCGCCATCAGTGGGAATTGGAAGAATTGCAAGCTCCAGTGCAGGTGGGGCAGGAAATTTTGACAACTTCCTATGGGTCACACATGCCTCACCACGGGGTGATGGGTAGAAAAGGACACCTGGTCTAGATTGACACCTTGGGGCCAGGCAACCAGGTGAAGCGCCTCAGGACAGCAGCCTGAAAACTGGTGAAGGGACGTGATTGGTCATTCTGCAGCACTTCAGTGAGCAGACAATGATGACTTTCTGCAGAGGACTTTCCCGGAAAGTACAAAACCACACTGAAAACAGCAAACCAGTAATAGAATTTATATCCGTCACTGGCCTGATGATGCATCCTCCTTCCTCTCCTGATCCTGAGATGCACAGCACAGACAATAAAGCCTAAATAAATGTACGACTTCCTTGTCAGGTAATTAATTATACAATACCTCTCAAAAAGAAGGAATGGATTCTGCTTTGATCGCTACTAAAACAAACATGCCATGTTGTACTCTGAGTTATCTCTCCAACATAGTTGCCATAGCAACACATTACCAGTTTACTGTTCTACAAACTACGTATGATTATCTCACATTTTCTGGATGGATGGGTGGATGGATGGATGGATGGATGGATGGATAAAAAGAAAGAATAAAAGTAGAGAAGAAACAAAAGAAAGGTCAGAGTTGGCAGGTTGTTTGTGCTGCAGAGTCACTGGAGTCTCATGTCCCAGAATTTATTTATTTATTATTATTTTAAGGTTTCAGGACATAAGCATAAGTAAATAAAACAGCACTAAACTGAGGCAAGCAGTATGTAAAAGACTAGAAACAGCTGCCAGGTGTTCAAACGCATTTGATTAATTTATCATCAACCAGTCTGAGTTCGTCTTTAAAAGCAGAGGTTTTGGCAGTTCGTCTAGCGCATTTAGATGTGTGTGTAAATATATATATATATATAAATAACCAAGTAGAAAAGACATCAGCAATGATCATAGAGAAGCAGCGGTTGTCGCCCGTCAGTCTGGGAAGGGTTTTAATGATATTTCCAAACATCTTGAAGTCACCTAACAAAAGCCTACAGTGCATTCAAGAACTTTGCTAGTTACATGTGCACATGCCAACAAGCACACACCGACTGATGATTTGCAGTTGCTTTGCACCTTGCAGTCATTGAGCTGGCCATAAACTCCTCTGAGTAGCAAAATATCAACGAGTTAAATGTGAGTTAGGCCCATCTGTCAGAAACTAGGTGATACAACAGGGCAATGATCCCAAGCAGATCAGTAAATCTACAAGAGGAAGGCTGAAAAGTAAAGAAAACCAATATGCTTGAATACAACCCCGTCCAGACATTAGTCTGATTGAAATGTTCCTACAAGCTCTACAGTCACGGGGAGGTTCACACACAGCTCTGCATTTTGGCTTAGAACTGTTAAAAAAATAAAATAATGTGTTGTTGTTCAATCATGATCATATTTTCCTGCTTTTAAAACTTGGTAAAGGCCAGAAACGTGTTTTTCTTTTTCACATAGCTATGCACTAGTGAAGCACAGAGAGTAGAACCGGTGGCAACACTGAAGATGAAGTTTCTGAGAACCAGGTCGGTGTTTGGAAAACTTCATGCTATCTTGGAAGTTAAATAATATCAAATGCACTACAGAAAAGAGAGGGGAAATTACCCGAGTTAAGAAAAAAATTATAATAACATTAATAGCTCAGAGCAAAAGCAAAATAAATCAGACCTTCTTAAATAATTTATGTTAGGACTAAACTTTTCCTCATCAAAGATGGATGACTGTGACAAATGAAAACTGTTGGAGAAATCAGTGATTTTAAAAGCTGTCCAGCAGTTTCGGAGAGCGCCCGCCTTTCTCCGACCTTCTCTGGCTCGGCTCAGACGCTGCCTCTCCTGGTCACGTCTGCCTCTCACATTCCTCCGGAGTTCCGCCTCGCAGGGCCAAGGCGCCTTGGCATGGCACTGACAGGGAATTTTCCACAGGTCGCCGGTGGACGGGGCACACAGGCCTACCTTTGTCTGTGCCCATGCTCTACCTCTTTCTGGCTCTCTCACAAGCACACACACACACACACAAAAACAACTCACACACACACACACAGCAGCCTCCAACATTCAGCCACGTCCAGATGTTGGCATTCGAAGTCGGTACCATATTTTTCTCATTCCACACCCCCCATAGGCCTTTAGGTTTTATTTTCACTCTGTTAGTGGTATCACAGAAAATCATCCATAAAGTGAAATGCATTAAATCGATTCTGTTTACAGCTGTGCTGTTATGGCTGTGACATCATAATTGGCTGTAAAAAGCTGTGAATCGTTTTGTCTGTATAACGTCTGCTGCTGCAGGTGCGTAAGGCCACTAAAAAGTCTTGAACCTTTAAAGACAAACAACAGAACCGCAGTTATGTACTCTAACAACAGATTCACACCTGTTGAAAGTGAAAGTGTTACATAACTGCCATCGGGTGCTATGGAGTTTACTTTGATGGTTCAGTGGATCCCGCCGGGATCGACACTGCGGTGACGATGCAACGACTGAAAGGACCAAGAAGGAGGTCGTCCCTGCTACTCTTCCAGGATCCTAGACTTTACCCTGCACGCAAGTCACTGGAGCCCTGCCTACTTTCTATGCAGCCTAGAGTTTGACTACAGCAAACAAAACGACAAAGCCTCAAGGTACCACATGCTGATCATTTGAGCTTTTTTAAAGAAAGATTGTATTTTATTAGCCTCACAACTTAACATGGGGTATTATCTCCATTTCAAAATAAATCTTTTAATTCCAACAATAAAAGATATAATGTTTATTCTGTGAGTTAACATTAAGTTATCACAACATGATAAATAAACAAT
Organism: Xenentodon cancila; assembly: GCA_014839995.1. Classification (NCBI taxonomy): domain Eukaryota; kingdom Metazoa; phylum Chordata; class Actinopteri; order Beloniformes; family Belonidae; genus Xenentodon; species Xenentodon cancila. The sequence continues at coordinate 27,974,100 of CM026201.1, forward strand.
AACAATTGTTTTCTGCTGCTGATTTTAACTGTAAACTAATTGATGAAGTAGCAAAGATAATAACCTTTGTACTCCAGCAGAACCATAAGCATCAAAACCAATTCAGCCAAATTATATTAACGCCACCCTAAAAATCCTTTCAAAAACATTTTTTTTAAAAAGGTAACAAATATGCCGGCAAACACAGTTGCATTTAAGCATGAACATCGTGGCACTAAAGCCCAGCAGTCAAGGTTAAAATGGTTGTCAGATCTTAGTTGGAGTTGAACTGATGAGAGGGACTCAGGGATTATTCCCATGTAAAGACAGAAGCTTTTCCCCCACTCCCTGTTTGTTACCTGCCGGGCTGCTCAGAGGTCCCCTGGTAGCAGGGTAATTAAAGTACCATAGCCCAGCCAAGCTGCAAGTAACTCTCCCAAATCCACAGAGAATGACCGGAGCCATGGGAGCTCCTAATCCTGTTTGTGGCCATCGGGTACTACTTCAGTCCCAGCCGGAAGACGGCGAGGTCGGGGCCCTCGAACAATAGCCCAGCAGAGAGAGAGGGAGTGGGGAAGGGGGCGAGAAGTGAAAGCGACAGCGAACCTGTATTCACCCTCGCCGCACGTCTCCTTCTGTTTTACTGCTTTGGTTGGTGATAAACAATCTGCAGAGCCTCCCTCTTCCCTATATCTTGTTGTGACATATCTGACAAGCTCCACATCATTTTTGATTCAGCCAGTTCACTGAACAGGAAAAGGGCACGGCAGTAAACAGCTCACCAAAGGAGTCAGCCTGCTAGGGGAAATGTTCATCAGTTGAAGCAATCTTCATTCACTTGATTATACTTGAAAGTTTTATCTACATGCTTTCGTCTCTGTGTGCAAAGATGTACCCTTAAGTATAACTTTGAGACATGGTGGATTTAGTTTGGATAGCACCAGCTGACCTACACCAGATTATCCCTCTAACATTCATGTTCAAAGCAGAATTGGTGTTTCCTTGCATGACCTGCTCTTTATCTTAATAGGCTGAACTCACGAAATGCTGTTTCAACAGCTTCAGTGCCCATACAGATGATAATCCCAACCTTAAGAAGACTGGGCAGGAGAGAAAGGGTCACAGTGTTGATCCAGCCTGCAGGTTTGTACCCTCATGTTTCCCTGTCTCCAGGGGGTTCTGGCTTGCCCCGCCCCCAAAACCCCATAGCCAATGCAAAAAAATCCAATTAGATTCCTTCATTAACAAACCCAGCAGGAGCAGCACAAGCTGGGCCCCCTCAAGTGTACACATATGAACTGCACCTGTGCTTTCCTATTGAGAGCAAGGACTCAGCACTCTGCATGGTGTAGACAGGACCGAGCGTGCTGCAGGGTGTAGACAGGACCAAGCGCGCTGCAGGGTGTAGACAGGGCCGCGCATATTGCAGGGTGTAGATGAGACCAAGCAGGCTGCAGGGTTTAGACAGGACCAAGTGCGCTGCAGGGTGTAGAGTGGATAGAGGGCGTGACAACTGCTTCTGGGAGTTTGTTGACTCATTTCCGACACGACTGCTGAAAACGGAGCTGCGTCCAGCTCTGAACAAGCTGCGCTCTGTGCTCCGTTTTCCATGACCACAGAGTCTCGGGGCCCACTGCTCGGATTCATCACCCTTTGACTTACTGTCCCAAGTCTAGTGTACCAGCTGAGGTTCAATAAACTTTTGTTTTTTTAAACTTAACCAGAAAAAAAATTGTCTTTTTAGTTTTATAGTTATTACTAAAATTCGTGTAGGTGCTTCACTCATTTAGCACATCTGCGAACTTAGAAGCCTAAAACACTGGGATTGAATGTTTTACAGTAAACTCTCCCACTTTTTTGTTTGTTTTTTTTGTCTGTAAAAATAATCATAGTGGGTCAAAGTAGCTGGCAATAATAACCTCAAACAAACACCCATTAAATCTTGTTATGTGGGTAATTCTACGTTCTCCTGTGACTCAAGAACTTGATACACCTTTAAAAGCTGTCACCTGAAGTAGCCGTTTCCTGTGAGGGACTTTTGGTCAATTCTTCTTTACACTGCATCTTCAGCTCTTGGAGGTTTTAAGGACGATCACTGATGAACAGCTCTCTAAGGTCGTAGCACAGCGTTCAGTCAGGATGAGGAATGGACAGGACCAAGCGCCAACATCTCACTTCTAGGTTGACACCAATAAGGAACTAATCAAAGTTGCAGGTACCTGACTAGGTTGTCTCCAAAACCTGAGTCCATCTCCATGGATCCCCATCTTGGACTGTCTCATTTTGCAGAAGTAATGCGTACATTCACAGATGGTTCAGACGGTGGTTTTGGTCTCCATATCTAGATTTCACATCGATGACAACTGTACAGGGGTAATGTTTTCCCATATAAGGTAAAATGATATAAAACAATAAATGTATCTGTATCCAGGAGTAATACCCGGACATACAGGTGGAGGTGCATTTTGGTTGAATGATAGAGACATGCTGAAGTCCCACTATGATCAGATGATTTTTATTATGTTTTGATGCAAAAATGAAAAAACAAAAAAACTAAAACATAAGCTCAAGAAAGGAGGTTACATACTTTTCTTATTCTTGACTAACATTGCATTTTTTTAAAATATACTTTTATGTCTCTGTTTTGATGTCACAATTAGTGCTGCTAATTGCAAGACTATTACAAAAGGAATGGATTTCAGAATCCCGTGTTCATCGACAACTTGACTTTTACAAAAATAAGCTGAAACTCCCGTCAAAACATGCTCACGCTTCATTTTCGATTCCCTGCCTGCACGCTCTGGTTCCATCTGTCAGGACAGATAATTGCAAACAACATTTATTCAAACAAATCCAAGTGGAAATCCAGCATAACGGGGAATAACTGTAAATCTCTTAATTGCTTTCACTGAACCATAATGAACTACATCTGTCGTTTGGACTGATTTTGACGGGGTTTTTTGTGCTCTTCTCAGGCTGAATGGCTTGCTTCAAGAGCAAATAAACTGCTACGCTTTTATTCTCTTGGCACCAACCTTTCTTGGCCAGGACCCCCTTTTGTCAGTCTGCTTCAAGAACCAAATACAGTGTGAAAAGCAGCGAGACGGGGTGGAGTAAGATGTTGAGAAGCTGCTGGTGAGACAGCAGGTTGGCTCCAGTGGCGCTGCTGGCACCTTTCACTCCACATGTTCACCCTCCTCTCTCTCAGCGTCACACATTGCACCAACTCCACATTTGTGCATTTACGTGAGTCAAAAGGGAAGTGAGTGTGTAGACATGTGCACTATCTTCCACACAGTGGGGAGCAGAAACTACATCAAGGGGCCAGAGGGATCGGAGTTAGAAGGCATCTTGACTCCGCAGTTCAAAATCAGGAGTGCTGCACATCACACTTCACTCTGCAACAGTGAAGATGGTTGTCCGCATTTCGATTGAGAGCTCTTGGTTTTTCTTCATCACTGCGAGACGAAGCCAAGACTTCTTTGACATCATGAGTTCATGTTTACACCCATTTCCGTCACAGATTTTCATCCTACTGCGAAGGCTCGCTCTCAGCAGCAAACCCCCACATTCCAGGAGAAATCGCAGACTCAACAGGCATGAAATTCATTTCTCACATGGCCGCATCTGTGCCTCCTAATCATAACCTGGACTGACAGTTCAATCCCAAACTCCATCGCATGCTTCCTCCGCCCTGCTCACCCCATGTGTCCTGCAAAGCTCCCTCACCTCCCTCTGCTTCCTTCGGTCTCCTTAATTACATTTCAGCAGCCCCCCCATCACTACCGCCACCTCATTAGGCCCCCCCCCCCCACAAAAAAAAAACAATTAACAATGCCAACTATAATTACAGTAATGGCCGTAAGAGAGTTAGTGACCTGGTTCTTCACCACAGCTCCATCCAGCACACCCACCTTCTGGCCTGTGGGATGATAGAGCAAGGTGGGGTGGAGTTTGAATACCGGATGTGGTGTCAAGATCAGTCTGAACGGACTGACTAATGGCTGGTCAGAGCTGGTAATTAGACTGTAAGAGGCTCAGGGGGGGAGACCAGCTCAGTCTCCGGTGAAACGTGTTTTTCTGTACTCGTACTGGGAGCTGAGGCCACAAATGCTCCAATTCATCATCTGCGTGCCTGGAATTATATAAAAGTGATGCATGTGTAAGGTCAGGTAAATGGCTGAATTACAGTAATGGCTGATTACTGCAATTCAGCTGTAGCGCTGCCAGGAATATACATTTTAGGCTTGCAGCACACGTTGCTGGATAATCCCAGATCGCCTGGGGTGGGGGGTGGAGAGCTGCATGCGAGGGAGGTGGAGGGATGAGAGCGGTGGAAGTTCTGGTCAATGAGAGCCTTTCACAGAGCAGAGGGTGCAGCCAGCCTTAAAAGCCTGGGCTTGATAGAAAGCGGATTTGTGGTAAGAGGAAAAGATGATCGACACCCACCTGTGCGGGTGTTGGCTGAATGATGCTGGAATCTGAAGAAAAAAAATAGAACAACTTACTGGAAGTACAGTGAGGTCTTTCAATGTGATCTTTCAGGATTTACCACCATTATTGTTGTGTAAATACTCTTTCTACTTACCAAAATCAGATGAAAACAAATCAAACCGTCCACCCTGTACGTTCCCCTGTTACTTTGTCAATTGTATGGTACCAGTGAGCCCCCTTCTTAATGCTTGTGGACCCGCAACAACCTAAAGCCGAGCAGAGATGCACCGTTCTCTCCAGCTGTGCGGTCACGCTGCAGAGGTGGAATATTCCACCACAGATTCAACTTCCACAAAGCCTTCCAGATAGTCTGCAATCTGAAGACGGCCCCTTTCCTCGCATTCATGGTTCCAGCCAGCAACGATCCCTTACATCTCTCTGGTCTGGCGCTAAATAAATGCTCAATAAAAGTTTCTACCCAGTTGTTCCAGAGGGACACACACAGCAGAGCTGTCCTCAGCTGCAGCATCGCTGCTGGCGTTTGTGGCGTTTCTGCTGCTGCAGGAGGGAGACACCGGTTTCTTGGAGGTTTCTTGGAGGTTTCTTGGCTAGGCGCTCTAATGATGGGTGGTCTCTCACCATCTCTATAATGCTTTGATTAATTTCTTCCTCTGCATAGGGTTTGCAATCGTCTGATTACCATTTCAAACACTCATGTTGCTGTTGCAGCTCTGTAACAACCTTTCAAGGTTTTTCACATATCAGAGGCACAAAGGAAGGCCTCAGTGCATTTTACACAGCAGCAAGGTGGAATAAAGGAGCTACAGGGCCATTGTACTCTGGTTGTATGAATAGGGTTTAAAATTACAAAGAAAAAAAGAGAAAAAGATTTTGTTTTATCACTGTTTTCCAGTTACAATGGTTTAGGGTGAGAGAATTATCCAGAAATTAATAAAAGATTGTGTAAAATTCAAAAAGCAGTCGATATTTGGGTGTCAAGTTGCAAACCAAGCAGCCACAGGTGGAGTCTCCACCATGGAGCTGCAGGTCTGCATCGTCATATTATTCTTGCAGCTTCCATACTGACAAGCCCTGCAGCTACTGTGATCCTTTCAGGTACCATGAGGTCTTATTTGTCCAAATCTTTAGAAAAAAAGTAGTTCCTTTAAGCCAAAACGACTCTGAGCCAAAAGAGCTACTTTTACTGGAGACAAGCTGACATAAACTGTCAGCTCTGCTAACGTGAAAGTCGAGCCTTTCGTCGTCACCATAAGCTCGATGGTGTGTTTTTCATAACTCGAAGTCTGCCGGGCCGTGTCGTGCAACACGCTTCTTCACCAAACCCGATCAAAGGCAGCGTGGGTCTGTTGGTGTGTGTCTGTGTGCGTACGAAGGTGTTGTGTAGCGTGCGTCAGTACGGGCCGGGCTGAGGCTGCTCTGGCAGTCTGGCAGTGCTGTGCCCCAGGCCCCTTGCTCCCTGGATTAATGCCGATTGTTTGGGAATGACTCGGAGCTCCGGACCACACAAGCAGAGTTGAGGGGGAACGCCATCCTGCATGGGGCTACAGGAGAGGGAAGCAGAGTCTACAGAGAGTTTTCACCGAGTAACTCCCTTCTTCGTCTGACTCTTTCCTTTCTTTCTCCATCTCCCTCCACCAAACACACACTTTTATTCTTTCTCTCTTTGTAACTCTCTCTCTGTTCCCTTTTTCCTTCCCTCCTTATGAAAGCTGCACTCGTGCTTCTGCTCTGCTGGGGTTAAAGATGAAACTGCATTTTACCCGACTCAAAGCTGAGCATGTGTGCAGAAATGTGCACATGCGAGTGCAGTGCATGTTTCTAGTGTTCTGTGGGCGACCTAAAGCATAGTGGGACCCCCACACACACAGGGAGGAGTATGACGAGGACAACAATTCATCTGAAGACGCAGATGCTGGCTTCAATTAGCTGAACTCTCACTACATGCGCTGCTGTTTTTGGTTGCAGTCATTAGAGACGGCCAGTGTTTTGCAGAAGCGTCCCACACATGCAAGGATCCCAAATATGTATATTCCTTTGCTGCATAATGAGTTGAGTCAGCACGTTGGCCAAACTCTCCCACATTCACCGAGAACAGAGGAGGATGCTGACGGAAAGCTCTCCGCCTGCTCAGCCCTGAAGCCCAAATTAAATGAAAGAGGAGAGAAGAAAACACAGGAGCTGGCAATGACAGGAGACACGAGACTGACAGCTGTTTTTATGGAGCAGGGTGTGGGAGGCTGGAGCCCTGCTTGTTCGCTCCATCCACAAACCGGCTCTCACGACCTGCCCAGATGCTCGCCGCAACTCGATAGCGTTCATGTGGGAGCGCTGTATATGTTTATCAAATGGATATCAAATGTATTCCCTGTCTGGTATGGGTGAATTCCCAATCTGAGATGGTTGGTTTTGGTTTCCTGGAAGACTAGTGTGTGTGCGTGTGTGCGTGCGTGTGCATGCGTGCGTGCGTGCGTGTTTGGTGGAGGGGTCTGGTGTTTCTGGTACTGGGATCTTGGTAAAACTCTCGGGCCCTGTGGGGTTGGGTGTGGACCAGACACGTGTCCTCAGGTCCCAGCAAAGTGGTGTCTGGAGCTTTAGGGATGTGATGGGGCCTTTGTATCTTTACAAAATAACACATTTCTCATGTGTTTTTAAGTTTTAAATATTTTATATCAGACCTTTAATCATTGAGCAGCTCTTTTGATAAATCAAAAGTGAGATATGTTAACTGATTAATGACTTTTACCAACTCTTTTTACCACTGTTTTCTCCACTTCATTAAGGATAGTTGGTTCTTCTTGTGAAGCATAAACAGGCTGATGGTCATTTACATGTAAAACTGTGTGTAAAAGATGAGCATAGCTAAAATAAAAATACTTGTTCTCAATCTAAGCGCTAGGTTGAACTGTTCGGTGTCTGTTTGAAACTTCTTTTAGAAAGCTCATGTCCCTCTTTTGTACAGAGAACTGGTTATCCAACGTGAGCGGGTTTGCTGTTCCCGTAAGTTATCCATCTTTGACTCACTGGGAATGATTGTAGCCATGCCTTCAGTAATATCATTAATGACACCTAGAAGACAAAGAGGGGGAGATGGGTCACGTGCAGCTTCACTGGTAATTTATGCTGGTTTTATGACTCATCCTTAAATATTAAGCATCACTTCATGAACTACTGGATGTGAGCGCCAGTTTCAGTTTAAGCAGGAAGACCTGCTGTTTCTCTGTCATATTTCTTCATGCTTCACCATCTGACCCTGACACACTACCTTTCCTCCACACGCTGACACGGATGTGTGAGTTGACGGAGAACAGATTCCACCATCTCCCCTCAGAAACCGCGAGGGAACCCTCCGCCAGCAGCGACGCGGTCCTCGTCTGCTGCCGTCGGCGTGTTTAACGACAGCAGTTATCCACCTCCAATTTCCTTTCGCCCTCAGCTGTGTTGAGTTTCTGTCCACTGCCCCTCCTCCTCTTTAGACGGCCCTCCCGCCTCCCCATCCTCCTTCCTTGTACACTACCTCAAAAGCCTGCCTCTCTCCGCTGCAGCTGCCAAGAATAAGACAGGCTGATGTGGGGGCCCCAAGAGGGAGGCCCCAGCACCGCTGAAATAGTGCTTCTCCAGCCTGAACACTCACTCCGCTGAATTCAGCCACTTGGCTCTGTTTATTTAATATTCAGTCAGCTGTGGGGAGTGGGGTTAGCCACAGCTTATAAAACTCAGTCAGCATGACCAAGATATAACCCCCACCCTCCCCCTCATTCTTCAGCAGCCACATGCACTCACATCTAATCCATACATGAACAGGCATCACGGACAGATACGCTTTCTCCTGCAGGAGTATGATAACACAGACTGGGACCTTCTCCGTTTCATGTATACTATCGCTTTCTTGCAGTAATTGTAACAATAACAGTCTCTATTTTTGTAGCAGTGTTTAAAGCTAAGTTATCATGCGTGAGATTTATTTTAGGAAAGATTTAAAAGGAGCCACTGGAGTCAAAAGACAAATTCCAACAAGGAGGCTCAACGGCTTAGAAGCACATTTAACAGTTTTAAAGCTCAAGTTCATACGTCTGAGAGGCCGCCACTGCAGGAGGAGCAGCCTGCTCAGGGTCTCGTTTTATCCTCACCAATACATCCGGGATGTCAGGGGCTTTACTTTCTGACTGGGCAAAGCAGGTAAGATTGGACCAGTACGGACGTGTGTGTGACAGTGGCGGTGGGGGTGGTGGAGGGTGAAGGGTGGGGGTCCTAATAATTCTCACAGCAGCCCACATACATCCCCACGCTGCTGCCAGACACCCCAGCGTGCTCCATCTACGGCTTGACTGCATGGCTCCATGGCAACCTCAGAGGTCAGGGGTCGTGGAGAAAGGTTGCTTTTATCTCCTAATGAGGTCGATACCTGCGGCTCCGTGTCTCTCCATCTCTTTCTCTTCATGGCTAGTCTAAGTAGTGAAAGGTGGGAGGAGGGGGTGGAGCAGTGAATGCCTGCCAAGTGACACCAATGCCATCTTCACTCTGGCCTCTGAGCGAGCTGCACACACTGAGCCCTGTATGTGGCGCTGGACGGGGGCGGGGGCCGCTGCACTGTAGGGAGGATGACAAACGGCTCCAGAATTGCTGTCCCCCAGTCTGGCTCCTCATTGTGTAATAAAGGTTTCCATGCAAACTGACAATCACCCCACAAGTTGAGTGGATGGTGCTGCCCGTGGCTTCATTTTAGGGGTATGATTGATTGCCTCTGCACCAACATGGTTTGTGTAGCACAGCGCTTACTGTTTAACTGTGAGTGATGTGAACCTGTTTTGTTGCTGGAATGCAGAAGCAGCGGTGACAAATGACCGCATGATGAGCATGAACTTTTTAACTTCAGGATCTTTTTGGTGGGTATATTTTCTGAGTTGTTCACACCTCAAAGGAGGAGAAGGTGATGCCTGCCAAATCTGCACAAACAATGTGAATTTTGAAGCTTATAAACGTTGAAACGTTATACCGCTGCGATGACCGGGGATGAGGTTCAGTTTCCATGGACCGGCGACCTGTCGTGGGTGAACCCCTGCCTCTCACCTGTAAGGAGCTGGGACAGGGTTCAGCAGACCCCCGTGACCCTGTTTAGGATTAAGAGAGTATAACAAAATGAATGTATGAATGAATGAGCTGAATTTATACAAGGGTTATTCTGTTGTAAACATCTGCAGCTCTGCAGCTCCTTCGACACGAGTCAACTGAAGCCACGGCAGACTTTGATTGACATTCAGTGGTCGGGTTACCGACTGTATATATTAAAAAAAAAAAAAATATATATATATATATATATATATATATATATATATATATATATATATATATATATATATATATATATATATATATATATATATACACACACACATACCTACACACACCATACACACACATACCTACATTAATTTGATTGGTACAGTGTTTCATTTTTAAGTCTGACATGCAGCAGCTTCTGTAAAACCTACTTGAGCGTTTCGGCTGGGAGTCGTTGGCCCGTGTGGTCCTTCGGACGGCCAAACAGGCACCTCCAGCAGACCCCGTCCCTCTCACACACGCCCCCCTGACATGTTCACAGGACTGGGAAAGGAGTCCATTAACTCTGATTTAGTGGCAGTGTCATGCAGTCGCCTTTGTGAGGAGGTGACATTCACTGAATAGGAATCAGAACCTGCTCCCCCTCCTCCTCCATCTTTCCTCCTCGCGGCTCCATGTTCGGCCGCACAGAGGAGCTGGTGTGTCTCCGGTGGGAGTGAGAGGGGGTTCCGTTTTTTTTCCTGTCAGGGGGTGGGGACGTAGATTGAAGGGGTTTTGCTGCTACATGTCTGAGTGGCATATTCTTTGTTGGCTCGGCCAGGCTGTTTGTTTAGCCTTTCCTGAAAATAGCTGCCTCACACATCGGGCACGAGAGGACAGTACAGGAGAGCAGGAATGACTCCCGACAAAAGTCCCTCCAAAGTTGTTGTTCTAACAGAAACCTTTGTTATATAATGTTGTGTTTTCCGTTGCACAGTTGTACTGTACTGGTCCTAAAAAGTAACAGTTAGAAACTTTACATCAACAACTAAGGGATCAAAACTCGTTGGAGAAAGTCATTATTTAATAAAATGTTTCCAAACTATGACTACAACTCAACAAATTATGGCCTGAAACCTTAAAAAAAACATTCCCCAAACCAGAGTTACGCTTCAGACAGAGTCACTCAGGATTAGTGCAGCATTATAATCAAGTATTTATGAAGCAGCCAAAAGCAGGAAATCCAGCGCTCAAAGCCTGATCACCTGCAGATGCCTCAGAGCTTTACTAAAAAAAATAAAAAAATCTTTGGGAGGAATGCAGAGAAATCAAAATGTCAGTTCCCCTGGCAAGACAGATAAAAGATAAGTAAGAGATAAAAGACAGGTGATGTAATGCATACAGAGGCTTTTACAGCATCGATCTTTAAAGCTAAACACAGAGATTTATGGCGGAATTTAAAAAGTTGCAGACAGCTGCATCTGGTATTGTCTGGATTCAAAGTTTTTGAGGTTTTGACTCAGCAAATACCTCAGTGTGACTCTTATTCGCTCTATTCAACATGCAACCTGACTTAAGCAATGATTTTTAATCCCAGAGTCTGCTCAGGTGACTTGTGTACGCCTGCAGCCGGTATCCGCGGCTGCTGTGGGGACCCCTGTGAAGTCCACCCGTCCGTCGGCGATGACTGAGGACTGGCCTCTACCTCTGACCTCAACGCCGACGGTGAACCACATCCATGTGATAGAACCGTAGAGGGCGGGGAGGGGGGTGGGGTCAGGCTTGATTATTCTTCCCTGCTCCCTCGGAAAACAAAATGAGAAAATATTTGCACAAACAGGAAGCTTAGCATTTCCTAATGATTGAAAACATGTTGAGCGTTGCGCTCAGTTGCCCCCCACCCTGGACTAATCGTGTCGTTTTCTCACCGTGCATGCACAAGTACAGCCCCTCTGGTGCACGTCCACGCACACACACGCGGAGCGACTGGGATGATATTTATGCCAGAACAGAGAACCAGCATTAAAGGTTTCAGAGAGATTTTAGGAGGAGTTAAGACTTCTTTGTCATTGAAGTCTGGATCCTGGAGTGTTTCAAGCCGAACTAAAAGCCCATTAACGTTGCTGAGTTCAGGCTCCCCTCCAGCCACGTTAGATCAACCATAATAAGTTGCGAGTTTATGGACCTTTTGCTCCCCAAATGTCTACCATGTTGCTAATTGCGTACATCTGTGACTGGTGTTTTGATGTTTCGTCTCCGTCTGCAGCTGTCCGTCCCAGCAGCCTTCTGGGTAAAAGTGGCCCTGCGCTCGCCGCGTCCGGGCCTTGGCGCAGACACCATCAGCCCATCAGGGGAAAGTTCGGCTTTGCTGTCAGAAGAGCAGTCTTGAAATTTGATGTTTGAAGTTTGATGCAAAAGGCTGTCTTCAAAAGAAAAGCTTTTATGTTAAACCTTTGCCTGCGCTTTATCTTGAGGTTATTATATCTGAGAATTCCTGCTGAAAAAAACATTTCAATGTTTTCTTTTAATGTTTTGAGACTGCGTCAAAAGCACAACCCCTAAATCCGTAAAATGATATGAATGAAAACAATAAGAGCTTTGATTCTTACATTTACTTTATATTTCTTTCATTGCAGACAGACTTTTTTCCGTTAAAGCAGCATAAAAGACATTCTTTCATTATTAAAGTATTATATTAGCCTTAGGCTGGACAGTCCGGCTTTTAAATGCCTTGTCCGACATCAAGCCGATTTATCCTCCTTTTTGAGGCAACGGGCTTGAAGAGCAGAGATCTAACAACTTTGCTGGGACTCAGTACAACAAAACATGTCGGCTCTAACAAACGATTGGCTAAGAGCAGTGTCAGGTAAATATCTGCTATATCATTGGTTGAAAACATAAACAAGGCCACGCTGCAACGTCATATGTCAGCCGGCTTCATTGAGAGAAAGTTAGCCACGTGCCCTGCAGCAGTGCACACACAGAACGTGTATTTTCAATGATGACAACTGCATGAAGGGGAATCGTCCAGATGTGGACAGTGTCAAGGCTGAGCTGCCAGTGTGCGTCAGTTTCACGTATCCCTGCACACAAGAAGTTCATTGGAAACACAAAAGTCGTGGATGCAGCCTGGAAAGAACAGAAGTATTGCAGATAGACAATCAACTATTTTGGTGAGTGCACTGGTCTTATGAGTTCACTGATGGGTGCATGAAATATTTGCACTTATTGGGTTGAAAACAACAGTATTGTTGCCACGTTGTTATTTGTACCAGTCCCTGCAGGATATTAACAGGTCCAGGGGGCAGTGTGGGCTTGGAAGTCATGAGCCAGAGAGGTGCTGTTGTCTCCTGAGCTGCTACAACGGTGACGTGAGTCTAAATCAGTGTATTTAAACAGATGAAATAAAGTTTAAAAGGAAAAACATGAAATATCTTGGATTTATTCTTTCTGCAGAGACATGAAAGAGGTGGTTTGCAGTACATTTTGCCTATCTTTCATCTTCTGCTATAAACCATGATAAGTTAATTTCTAGAGAAATGTGCAATAGAAACACAGCATTGTCATCCTCTATAAGGTATTTCTTGATATTTTATTCTTATTCATTAAGTCTTGAAAACAGAAATTGTTTTGTTTTTTTATTTTCTACAAAATATGCATAATTATGATAACATGCATTAGAAAATAAGGCTTACCTCTGAGTTTCTTTGCTTTTTTTGTTGTTTATTTGTATTTTTGTTTGTTTTGTGCTTCATTGGCACATGGACCGTATGATTTAGTACAATGATGCTGCAGTCGTCAGATGTGCCCCTTCAACAAGAAAAATATCTCTAATCTAAAAGTGGATGACACCATCTACACACACACACGCTCACACACGCTCACACACACACACACGCACTCATGCTGTGCCAGTTTTTACCAATCATTCTTCAGAGCTTTAATTCTCCCTGCGGTTGACTTGTTCTCTCTGAACTGCATGTTTCATGTTGACACTTCTCTTGTCTCTCTCTTTTTTGTGTGTGTTGAGTTAAATGTTGCTCTTTGACATCGTGTGGTTTTGTCTGAACCTTTAGTTTTGCTGCAGTCTCAGTGGACCTTCAGGATGGATTTTAAACAGTTTATTTTACTGTGCTCCTCAGAAGGTTTTGTGACAGGCTTCAGGGTTTGTTTATATCAGATAGCAGTCGCTTACGCTGCTGCTGGTGTCTTGCAGTCCCATCAGAGGAGGGATCTCCACAAACGGGTGGTATGCGTATGCCGGCGAAACCTGATCTCGAGTAATTGTCAGGATAAGGCGACGGATTGACCTCTGCAATGCACCGTATTTTCTTAAACAACACACACTCTTGAGCTTGCTTTGAAAGCGCCTCTCCTGCAGGACTGGGGCAACCTGCGAGGAAACCGGTCATCAATTTTTTTGTGTAACTAAACAAGCCTCTCCTAATTTCATTTGCTCTCGCTGGCATTCACAGAAAGCAGATAGCCGATGCCACCGGCTCCCCCGTCCTCCGTCCTGTCCTCTGCTGGCCGTGACACCACATACCAGCATGGTGAGGCACGGGTTTGTGTGGACGGGACCAGAATGTTCTCCGCTGGGTTGTAAATATCCATCCGTCCATCTTCTATGCCCGTTTTAATCATTTGCAGGGTCCAGGGGGTCTGCCGGAGCCTATCCCAGCTCTTTCGCCAGGTCGCCAGTCTACCACAGGGTTGTGAAACAAGGCTTGTTTTATTGTAAAATGCTCTTTCTGCTCCATGTTGAACAGAACCAGCCCTTCCCGTTGTTATTCATTTATCAAGGCTCTTTGGTCGCTCTCTCACTCAAATATGGTCGTGTGCGTCTCAGACCATTACGTCCTGTGTTTTCCTGAATGAGTCACGGATAACATTACATTTTTATGTGACATAATTTATTTTTTGTGCAATGCTCCCACCGCCAACACCAACTCCATCACAGCGGCATGCACAGAGAGGGCGCTTGTGTCTTTGTTGTTGTGATTTTGGATCCTGCAGTGTTCAGCTCACATTCCTTTCATCCCAGATCCCCCAGAGGGTCTTCCCAACCTCTCCGAATCACTTCCCCAGAGTGAGGGGTTCAGACGGATACAAGATCTGGGTTGACGGTAAGCAAGGCCATGGTCAACTGATATCGATGCCATGCATACTGTACAGACTCCCTACAACTGGTGCTCAATGGCTGCCAAGTATGACCGAATTCCCACCAGAATTCCTCCATAGCCCGGCCTGAAAGGTTTGGACTCTGCTGGGGTAAACGATGCTGACTTATATGCCTTCGATGCAGTGCTGCAGGGTAATTGAATATGGATCAAAGACATTCACGTCTTTTGAAAAGGTCTAGAGGGCTGCTCAGTTTTTAGTAATAACAGAAACGCTTCCGGCGGTGACCTCCACTGCCCCCTCTTACCTTTACACCCCCCAACTCCCCCCTAAACTTAAAATCCCTGCTTTGAAGGGTTCAGGCTGCTGCAGTAACTCAGACTGACACGGAGACAGAATGAAAGAGAATGAAAAACACTTCTGCAAAAACACGCTAAACTAACTTTCTCCCTTAAATCACAGAGCCGTGACAGCTCACCAATGAAACTAACTCAATAATGGAAAAGACTCGTCATCAAATCGCCCAAATTGAGTTTTTCTATTAAAGTATAAAACAGGCAGTTGGTGTTTTCAATATTCTTTAAAGATGAAGCACACCTGAAGAATACAATTAAACCAACTGTTGGGAAACATCTCTAACCTTGAAGACAGATATTTGAGTTTTTCTGAACTTGAACACTTTAACAGGATGTGGTCAGTCAACGCAGAGCGCCTGCTGGTTCTGAAATAACTGGGGAAAGTTTGCCACCTTCAGTTCAAAATAATAATTGTTCCTGCTCCTAAATTTACAACGATGCAAGACTGAGTTATTATTAAAATAATAACAAGAGTAAAAAAACTTGTCAGAAGACTATAGTACTACACAAAATAGTCAATGAGAATCAATTAATACAACAATCTGAGGAAACCAGCAACTTTACAATATTTATGTGTAGAGTGTATGTGTGATAAAAGTCACTTCTTCATCCCAGTTCTGAGCAGACATCCAATGGCAGACGAGATCTGCAGCGCTAACTTCTTCTTCCCACCGAGTGACAGGGGAGTGTGTGGATCTTCGTCTACGGAGGTCGAACACTACAGAGATGCAGCACCGACGTGCCGGGAAGTCTCTGACGAGGCTGGACTTGACTGGGCCCCATTGGCATGAACAAGGGGTCTTGCAGGTCCTCCCTGATTTCCTTTTCCAAGTCCTTTCAGGTGAGCCTGAAAGGTAGAGGTCTGCTGCTCCAGGTAGATGAAACTCTCGTGCACTTTGTCAAACTGCAGGGAGAACGATGTTTAGGTTCCGCTGGATGATCACAGGTTTTCTTACCGAGCGGAAGTGAGTCTACCTGCTCGATGTTGGACTGAAGCAGAAGCTCTGGCCAGACTGACTCGCTGCTGTGATGCGCTGTGATGCTGACATGCCTGTGGCTCCAGGTTACATCCTGTGGACAAGGGCAGAGGGGCCTCAGAAGGAGGACAGCAGGCCACATCAGAGAGGAGCATGAGGAGAACTTTACCTGCAACAGCTGTGTGCTGTCCTTCAGGTGAGCCTGGCAGGTGTGAAGTCTGCTCTTGTAGTGACCCAAGTGTCCAAACAAAGTCTTAAACAGTCAGGCGTAAGATTACAAACACAAAAAAAGGTAAAGAAAACCCAAATCAGCACTAAGACAGGAAGGTGTTGAAGTCGAGAATATGACTAGTAGTATAGTAGTATATATAAACTAGTAGTAAATACTGTCATTTGTTTTGGCTGAACACGTAAGCAGGTATTTTACCAAACGGTTTCTTTGCAGGTGTGCATTTTTCTTTTTAGGTTTAATGAAAACTGACCTAAAGAGTCATTTATTGTGCAAAGGTGAGGCTGCATATGCTGCAAAGCAGAATGCAAGATGATCTGTTTTGTTTTATGTGCTTTTTTTTTAAAGTTATAGTAAAACTGAATGTATATTTAAATCACGACAACACATAAGTCTAAAAAAAAGACTAGCACAATCTTCTTCCTGGCTGCAAAGAAATAGCACTTTTTAAACTTTTAAACATAAGCAGAAAACAATTAACACCAACTTTGCATTTTTAAATAGAACATGAACAAAAACAAACTAGCTTTTATTGAGCCAAATACTTTGGTGTTTTATTATGTTTTACCAAAGGTATATATATATATATATATATATATATATATATATATATATATATATATATATATATATATATATATATATATATATATATATATATATATATATGATGTCAAACGAGAAGGAACAGCTGTCTTATATGAACCAGTGACGGTCAGACATTTGGTGCATTTATAAGACCAGCTTTAATATTGGCATTTCTGCAGACGGGCTGCTCCACCTGCTCACCTCTGCGTCGGTCTGGGTGGAGGCCAGGTCTCTGTGGCCATGGCCCTCCTGTTTGGTTAGTGTGACCCCAGCATGCAGCTCCTCCAGCTGTGCCCAGAGGCCATCGAGGCTCTGCAGCACGTCCTTCACTGTGGCCTCGAAATCTCCCTGCACCTGGACGAGAGTACGCAGGGACGCCGCCCTGTCAGAGGGAAGCGTGTGATGTTAATCCAGCCAAGCTCTGGCGTGTTTACACATCAGCAGATGGTATGCACTCTGGCTGTTGAACCTCACCTCTGCTGAAGATAACTGCAGAGGAGGTTCAGTTTGTCTGTCAGTATGGAGCCTCGATCCACCTCGTTCAGCACTGCCTCAGAACCAACGCCGGCCTTACTGAGTGTGTAAGCCACTGCCTGCGGGGGAAAAGAAGGATTGGGAGTCAGCGGTTACTGTTGTGTGTTTGATGGGATGAAGACGACGGACAGGAAAGACAAGAGGACATAAAACATTTACGTTTCTCTCCTCTGGCATCTAATTTAGAAAGCAGAAAGCAGCAGCTCTGTGTTTCCATGTGTTGCCTGTGGCTAGAATATGTGAACGTGCCCTGCTGGGAGCGACATCTTATCTTTGTAATGTTGTCAACAAAAACTTCCAACCGATCTACATGCTAAAAGCAAAACTTAAAATATTTTTTGCTGGAGGCTACTGTCTGTGTGAGGCGGGTTGGATTTTTGGTTTCCTTAAGGTAGTTTTCTCCTTTTTACCTCCAGTCCGGAGCAGAGAGCCTCGATGTAGGGGACGCTGGGGTCTGGCAGCGGCTCCTGGAGCACACACAGCAGCAGGCAGTCGGCCAGAGCGAGGCTCAGATGAGCACCGGGGTCTGGGCTCTTGCTCTGGGATATGCTGGAGAAGATTTTATTTGTAAATCTGAAACATCTCAGTAGTGAAAAACTTGAATTTTCAGCAATTAAAAGTGTAAAAAAGTGTTTTCCCATTCTCTTTTCTGTCAAATACAAAAATACACAGCATTGACAACAAAAAAAATAAAATGAAACTGAATATAAGTGAGCCTCACCATGAATACTGGTTAGTCTTGTTTTCATTCAAAATCTCCTGGTGTTTCATCTGTGGAGGCTCCCCCATAAATTAAAATAAAATTCACTAAGAAATAAAATAACTTGATAACATTCAGTGACATGATTAAACAGTACCCCGCTCACCTGGATCGGTCCTGGCCGCAGGCAGCACTTCAGGGCATGGACAGATACCCCCAGAATAATCCACAGCAAGCACAGCAGCAGCAGCCTGCAGCACACTTCCACCGGAGACGCAGAGAGGTGCAGCAGCGCCTCCAGCTGGCAGACTGACGACACTACAGCCGCCGGAGCAAAGCTGGACCAGGGTTGTAATGTCCTTAGAGTCTGGGACCAGAGCTTGTGCTGGGGCTGATCCTGTTTTTGAGCTGAACTGAAATCAAGCAGCAGAAAAAAACGTAACTGCTCTGTGAAACTGAAAGAGGGTGGGCAACAGTAAATCACCTAAAACGCATGAGGCTTTTTATAATCATGGACCATCTGTTTTGTCCAAGAAGTTCATCTTCAACTTCCAGCTCACGTTTAGTGCTAAGTTATTTTTATTATGAACCCTGCCATAATCATTGAACCATGATTAAAAAGAAACTTCACCTTCGTGTAGGAGCTGAATTACAGAGACCTGTGCCTCACGAGCCGATTCAAATGAATGGCTTTCTGTTGAAAACATAAAGGTCCTCCCTACCTCTGCTGTTCTTGGGTCGGTTGTCCAGATTTCCCCTCCCCAACCTTCTCTACCCTTTCTTCAATACCTCCACGGACCCAGTCCCAGTCTCCTGTCTCTCCCCGTTCTGCTACCCCCTGTATTTTTGGGTGGGCGACTGTTGACCAAGGCATGACAGCCAAACAGATTCAAACATGCTGGCTTAATCCACAGCGTTCAGGTGAGCAACTTTAATCTGCTCAAATACGTGGAAACCTAACACAACCAGCTGGTTAAACTGGTTAAGCTGGAAGACTGGTGTTTTCTAAGGCAGCAGCTTTTTCATTTTCTCCCATTCCACTTACTCAGGAATGTGTTAAACACACACTAAATCAAGAGTGCTGAGACCAAACCCTGCTCCACCCGACTACTCCAGGAGGAGTCAGCAGTGAGCCGAACTGAGTCAGCACAGCCACCTACAATCTGCACAGCAATTGCTGCGTTTCAGAAGAAGACAAATTAACAAGATCCAGGGAGACAGTATGGAGCCATTAGTATGAAGACATCCAAGTTAAAAGGTTGCATGCTGCACCTGGAATGCTTAATGATCACAGTTTGATAACGCAGCAGAACCCACTTTATTTTTTTCTTTTTATCCCTGAAGCCATGCTGCCATCTAGCAATTTCAAACAAGATAACTATTAGAAAAGCCAGGAGCTAATTAGTCTAATAAGGCACTATGAAACCAGGCAGCATCTGTTTTCAGGTTATAATTAAAATGAAACTATAATTAAATAAAAACAAATATAATTAAATGAACAAAGACACCTGAATAGACCAAATACTGACAAATGTTAACATCTTCTGAAGACTAGTCATTACCATTTAACAGAGTTGTCCACTGGGTCATCACTTAGAGTAAACATTAAAGGGCTGCAAGGGGTCAGACCCTTGTGAATCAGGATATTTACAAAATGAAATGTGGAGCTCTTCCTTAGACTCTGTTTTTATAAGAAAGACTAACGATGAATGAATATGTACTTTTATTTCTTTGTTTATATCAAACTCATAGGGAGAAGGAAGTTTTGTTGCTGCGGAGAGTCAGCTCAGGCTCTGTGATACTCAGACAGTTAAGATACTTGCATAAAATCCTGGAGGGAAGTACCAAGATGCATTTCAAGATCTCCTGGCCAGTCTGTGATCTGTATGGATATTAATATATATATATATATATATATATATATATATATATATATATATATATATATATATATATATATATATATATATATATATATATATATATATATATATATATATATATATATCTATATATATATATATATATATATATATATATATATATATATATATATATATATATATATATATATATATATATATATGTAAATATGTTCATGAATGTGTATGTATGTATGTATGTATGTATGTATGTATGTATGTATGTATGTATGTATGTATGCATGCATGCATGCATGCATGCATGTATGTATGTATGTATGTATGTATGTATGTATGTATGTATGTATGTATGTATGTATGTATGTATGTATGTATGTATGTATGTATGTATGTATGCATGCATGCATGCATGCATGCATGCATGCATGCATTTATGAATGTATGTATGTATGTATGTATGTATGTATGTATGTATGTATGTATGTATGTATGTATGTATGTATGTATGTATGTATGTATGTATGTATGTATGTATGTATGTATGTATGCATGCATGCATGTATGTATGTATGTATGTATGTATGTATGTATGTATGTATGCATGCATGCTGACCTGCAGTTCCACCTCTGACCATCCCAGTGTCTGCCTTCACCTGTCTGTATGGATGTCTGGTGGATACTTGCTGACATCACGACCTGCAGTCCTCATCCCCTTGGATCACCGTCTATGAATATATCACCCATATGCACAGAAGTCTAATTGGACTACTGATGATAGTTACTATTGTATCCTGTCTTGTACCTTTGACGGTGTCTCTATGTCTCTATTCTTTCTTATTTTATGCTCTACCCGGCTGGCCTTCGGGAGGAGGCTCCCCCCTCATGAGCCAGGTCCTGCTCAAGGTTTCTTCCCTCTTAAAGGGGAGTTTTTCCTGCCACTGTTTGGCTTAAGGTTTTTCTTCCACTAGGGAAGTTTTTACCTGCCGTTTTTTATGTAATAATTGCTTGGGGTCTCTGAGTCTCTGGAAAGCGCATAGAGACAACTTGTGTTGTAATAGACGCTATAAAAATAAAATTGAATTGAATGTATGTATGCATGTATGTATGTATGTATGTATGTATGTATGTATGTATGTATGTATGTATGTATGTATGTATGTATGTATGCATGCATGTATGCATGCATGCATGCGTGTATATATATATATATATATATATATATATATATATATATATATACACCTACTTTCTGTACCCAGATTTAGAACCAAACACGTTGAGGCAGCGTTCTGCTTTTATGTTCCTGTAGTTCCTGTGTTGGGTAGAACAAACTCCCAGAATGCATCAGTGCTGCTGAAACTCACGGTTGCTTTAATTCAAAGTTAAAAACCTTTTTATTTACTGCTGCATTTCAGTAACCCACCATAATGCACTACAACAGCCTTTTTTCCTGCATCTCATTTGTTTAATTCTTTTTAATGTATGTCTGTCATTAATTTCTACTCTTTTTCTTTTAATATAAAAGATACAAATAATCCTGGAGGCAAGTACTAAGATGCATTTCCAGATCTGCTGGCCTGCCTGTGCAGAAGACCTGTGCAACACAAATGTTGTCATCTGCAGCAGACATCGAGGGTCTGTCAGCTTCCTCTGCAGCCAACCATGAGTTTCTCAAAAATACTCAACCCTGTTTTCACTTTTAAAACAAAGAGGTCAATTCTGGAGTTGGACTCCTGCTGTGAAACGATTCTGTCCCGACCAAGAAAGAAGAACTTGATTGTAGAGGGATGTCCGACAGTCTCTGGTTTCCATTTTTGTGCAAAAGGTTTCAAACCAAATCTGACCAGTGAACCCGAACAAAGTTAAGACTTTACCAGAACTACTTAAAGAAGAATGATTGAATCCTTGGATGAATGTTTAAACCTGATAGCTACATTAATGTCTTTATCTCAAACGACACCACCAAGACACCTTATGAACTTGATACTTGTTTGCACATGTAAATATTTACACACCTAGTATATTTGTTATATTTATTTTATTTACTATATTTTAATCCTGCTTAATTATTTTAATTTTCTCATTTCATTTTGTTTGATCTTTTATTCTTTTTACCTTTCCCATTATTTGATGTTATGTTTGCACCATTACATCGGAGCAATTTCCTAATCTGTGAACCTGTTTAAAATCCTTATGATTGTGAAAACTCATCAAAAACCGCCCTCCCTCACCACATCAAAGTTTTCAGTTGTCACTCTCTGTTTATAAATTTGAGCTCAAAACTCATTTATTCAGTCAAACATATTCACTCTAATAGGCCCGTTAATAAATATGTAAATGTTTTTGACATTATTTTGTTAGTATTTCTTTTTTTGTGTCATGTTTTGTTACTACATGTACAGTGACCTTGAGTATATTTAAAGGTGCCTAATAAATTAAATGTATTATTATTAATTTTTTATATGAATAGACATGTTATATTTCACAGCTGATACCACTGAAGGCCACAAATGGTGATTCTCAATATAATCTTTTCTGTTTATGTTTCCATCAAACATTAAAAACCCCTGTAAAAGTACAGTGTTAAAGTGAAGTTGTTTCATTCCTTTAGTATACTTTTCAAAGATTAATTATAAAACTGGAACGAGAGGGTCACTTTTTAGCAATTTGTAAAAAGCAAAGAGGTAAATTCTGGAGTTGGACTCCTGCTGTGAAACGATTCTGTCCCGACCAAGAAAGAAGAACTTGATTGTAGAGTGACGTCCGACAGTCTCTGGTTTCCATTTTTGTGCAAAAGGATTCAAACCAAATCTGACCAGTGAACCCGAACAAAGTTAAGACTTTACCAGAACTACTTGAAGAAGAATGATTGAATCCTTGGATGAATGTTTAAACCTGATAGCTACATTAATGTCTTTATCTCAAACGACTACGTTTGCTGAGGAGGCGATAACGGCGAGCCATTGGCTGAGCCGACTGGAAATCAGTCATATTAGAAAGAAACTGGATGCTTTACATAAACTCTCCTGACGTGGTGCAAAAATATTCACCAAACCTTAAAGTTGTTCGGGATGTGAAATCAAATGATTGAAACCAAAACTGTGTTTTCAAGCAGTCTTTAAATCTTTATTTCTGCTTCAAAAAATCACATTTAAACATGGGAGTCGATGTAGATTGACTCGCTTTTCTTCTTTTTTAAGATACATTTGGCTCTAGTGGCCTGTATTCAAAGCAGGTAGACAGGAAAGGGATGTATAGAGAGGGGGAAGACAAGCAGAGAAAAATGCAGCCACTTTACAATAGTATCATAATTATTATCATGCACGCTCACATCACTCTCATAGTCTGAAATCATCAATCAAGTGATTGTTTTTTTTTACTTTGGGGAGAAACCAGAGCACCTGGAGAAAACCCATGCAGACACAAGGAGAACATAGAAACACCACGCTGAAAGAACCCAGCCTGGATGCAGACGAGGAACCTTTGCTGTGAGGTGACGCTGCTAATCACCAAACATCATGCTGCCCAAAATTTACTATTATCTGGAGTCAATTTAAAGTGTCCAAACTGTAAAAATGATCAATGTAAACAACAGTTTTAGGGGACTTAGATTTACAATAAGTTAGTTTGCAGGAAAAACCTTATTTTTCTTTGATGAGAATAACCTCATGAACCAGGATGGTTTCTTGGACGACTTCCTGAGGTGTTTTATAACAGAGGAAACAATTATGTCATTAAAATCAGGGTCGTTAAAACTAAAGTACAGCAGCAAAGTTTCTTTTGAGGAGCAAAACTTCTTGCAAAGGCTCCTAAAGATTTTCTTGTGCAGCTTTTCCATGGATCTTGCTGGAATATCAAAATGTTGTCCTTTTACGAGAGGAAAGATTTTCTCCAAGAGCCAATCATGCATTTCCTTGAGTTCATCTTGAGTACAAACTCCACAATACTTTTTAGCAGCATGTGAAATCAGAGCCTGAATCAGCTGGCTGAGGGACCTCAGGAAATGTTCAGCTTTTGCATCCACTTCAACTGCACCGCTCACTTCAGGTACAACTTCTTCATCAATGGTGTCTTCTGATGACTGCTGAGGCAAGAAATCATCCACAGATGAGATGTCCTCCAGAAACGAGATGTTATCCAAAGATGAGATGTCCTCCAGAGACGAGATGTCTGACAGTTGTTCCTCAGGTACAAGATCTTCCACAGAAGGAACCTCAAACAGACGCTCTTCAGATTCAAAATCCACCACAGATATGAGCTCCAACTGTTCATCTTGTAAAAAGTTTCCCTTAGATTTTACTTCTAACATCCCTTCTTCTAGTACTTTAGATCTTCTTATGAACAGACGTTCTCCTGATGCAAGATCGTTCCCATGAGCGACCTCTTCTTCAGGGACCAAATATTCCACGTAAGTGATGTCAGTGGCAGCCTGAAGCTCAGTCTGAAGAGGGGAGGTGGATTCCTGCTGGCAGAATGGAGATGATTCATTATCTGGTCCACACTCTACAACTGTTCTGTCTTCCTGTTGAACGTCCGATGTCTCAGATGTTGTCTCCTCAGCTTCCATCAACATCTTGACTGAACTGTCTGTTTCCACAGATGGACACTGGGCATCAGTTCCACTGGACTCCAGGTCTTTGCTCTCTGTGGACTTGGAGGACTTGGAGGACTTGGGGACGCTTTTGGGTGAGAAGAATCTACTGAAGAAAGACTTCTTGGAAGCTTTCTGCAGTTTTTTTTCAAAAACTGAGGCAATAACATTTCCTATATCTGGGTCTTTTAAGGTTATTAAAACCAGCAGATTTGATTCGGGACAGTAAAATGTCTTGCAAAGGCTCTTGAAAATTTTCTTCAACAGTTTTTTAGTGCTTCCTGCATTAATTTCAAAATCTTGTCCTTGTACTCGAGCCCAGATGTTTACAAAGAGCCACTCATGGACTTCCTGGAATTCTTCTTTGGAGTAATTCATTTTGGATTTTGTGACTGCCTGTAAAATCACCATCTCAACAAGCTGACTAAGAGATGCTTTGCGTTCTTCCACTTTTTCATCAGCATCTTCATGCTTTTCCACACATTTCAGGTTGTCACTGGAACCCTTCAGCTGAGACACAGCGGTTCCTTTGGTGTCATTTGATGGCTGCTGTTGCTGCACACAGTCTCCTTCAGATGTGACCTCTGAAATCTCTTTAGAGGTTCTGCTAAAGACTTTGGCAAAAAAATTACCACCTCTTTTCTTCTTGGGTTTGATCTCTCTCTTGTTCTTTGTCTCATTTTTGGTAGAAACCCTGTCGCGGGTATCATGTTGGACCTCTTCTTCACGTACACCTACGACTCTGTCCATGGTCTCTGTTACAAACACTGAATTTGCCACAAACAACTGCATTTTTGAGCGGAGCAACTCACAAAAGATCTGTTTACGAGCGTGTCGAAAGTAAACTGAAGATCTAGAATTTTCAACGCAGAGATATAACTCTTCGTCTGTGACGTCACAAACATCAACGATCAAAACAATAAGGTCAATTCAGAACAGTGACATCAAACAGCGTAGCGCAGCAACCGTTGCCAGGCACCGGCGTTCCCTCCGCGAACGTTCAAAAACTCTTAGATTGCATAACTTTGTAAATATGTCCATGTAGTTCACTGATAAATCTAATTGTATCTAAATGTTTTTATTCATGAGAACCAGGAGTCGTTCCGCGTTTTAGCACAGAAAAACCTATTTAAACAAACCAACCGAGGCACCAATTCATGACAACTTTGTCTAAAAAACAAATAAATAAGTTCAGTACTGACCACACATTTTTCAAGCGCGATGGGAGATGCGGCCTTTGAGGCTCGATACATGACATTTGTCAGAATCCTTGAATATTTCAAATGCTTTAACGAGATACACTAAAGACTAAAATCCGCCACCACCACCTCCTCCATCCCCGCCTGGTCCACCGGGGCCGCCACCTCCTCCATCACCACCTCCTCCATCCCCGCCTGGTCCACCGGGGACAGACACAAACTGCAGCGCGTTGTGCGCACGGCTGAGGAGCTGATCGGCTCCAACCTCCCATCTGGACAGGACCCGTACACCTCCAGGACTTTAGGCCGTGCAGGTCGGACTGCGGCTGAGCCGTCTCACCCTGGACACAGTCTGGTCAACCCGCTCCCCTCAGACAGGAGGCTGCGGTCCATCCGGACCAGAACCTCCCGCCACAAGAACAGCTTCTTCCCCTCAGCCATCAGACTCATGAACAGTAAAAAACGGACGCAGCACAGACACCTTATGAACTTGATACTTGTTTGCACATGTAAATATTTACACACCTAGTATATTTTTTATATTTATTTTATTTACTATATTTTAATCCTGCACGACCTCTTAATTATTTTTATTTTTCTCATTTAATTGTTATGTTTGCACCATTACATCGGAGCAATTTCCTAATCTGTGAACCTGTTTAACTGCACTGTAAAAAAAAAAAAAAAGAAATCCGTAAAAAATACAGACAAATAGGTCCTGATCCAAGTTTCTTCCCTCTTAACGGGGAGTTGTTCTTGTCACTGTTTGGTTTAAGGTTTTTCTCCCACTAGGGGAGTTTTTACCTGCTGTTGTTTATGTAATAATTGCTGGGGGTCATGTTCTGGGTCTCTGGAAAGATCCTAGAGACAACCTGTGTTGCAATAGATGCTATATAAATAAAATTGAAATGAAAATTTAATTGAATTGAACATGTATTTTGCAAATGATCATCATAGAGTTTATTGTACCAGAAGCCTTCCATATTCTTTGCTTTGTTTTTTAAAAAAAGAAAAAGTTGAACATGCTACAGATTGTGAGATTATGAGCGCTACATCTGATGGCATCTTTGTAAAAGGATATTCAACCATATCCTGGACGCTGTTCTTCCGGAAGATGACAATTCTCTGGACAGGACCACAGTTGGTGCAGACGGTGTACACTTTACACTATACAGGGACTCCAACAATACAACATTTTAGTACACAAAACGTATGTGTGCCTAAAGGTGACAATTGACTACGTTTAAAATAAGAGAAAGTAAAAAAAAAGGCTGATATTTCCTATAATGCATTGCTGAGTCTACAAAGCCAGCTAACTGAAGGACATATCAGATCACTCCCATTCTCCACCCACAGATGACCCACAAGCCAGTAAAAAAACTGGACTAAACTGAAGATATACATTCTTTGATTCAATTGGGATTTTAAAAGATTAGTATAAAACATACAAATCCGAGGTCTTGGTCTGCTCACATGCAGGTATTTCAAGGAGCATGTGTCTGCAGACCTGCAGTTTCAGACCCCTGATTTTTCTTTACAACTGCGCCGTCTATTTCCTTTCAAAGCAACATGGATGGCGATCGGAAAGTGAGAATTGAACACAAATCACATTATTTAACACTGTCCAACTGTTGCCTTTAATTTGAAAAATGAAATAGCATATAACTGTGAGGAGTTTGTATTTATTTGACACTATTTACAGCGATAGTCTTGAGAGGCACGTCAAATTTCAGTCTAAGACAGTCAGTAATAGTATAACCCGTCTTATTGGAAACAAATGCTAATGTTTGATTTGCACATTTAGTTTAATTAAAGTTAAACACCACAACAAATGAAACATAAATTACCATCAAATTAAGGAAGGGCATTTTATAATAAACCAAAACAAAACACACTTAGGCTTCAGGTCAGTTCTAGTAAAACTATGAAACTGTTTAATTTGTCTGAAAGGCAGAAAAACATCAGCAGTTATCATGCAAAAGTCACAATTGGCTGTAAGTTCACTATATCATGAATATGACCATGTAAGTTGTCCTTTACTAGTCACATTATGTGTTTTGTAGTAATTTATTCATTCTTTACATTTATATCACTAAAGGATGTTATTTTAGAAAAATAAAACTTTGATTAATGAGGATCTCTCTTTTTCAGTTGCATGTAACAATCCAGAAAGGAAAAATATCGCCAGTATTGGACAGATGCAGGACCTGCTACAAACATTTACACGGTCCCTTTTGCAGATAAGGCATTATTTCATTTTTAAATATTTTTTTGAAAATAATCTATTTTGCACTTACAAAACTTGCATGATGCCTTGTTACTTGTAGGATTACCAATAACTGCTTGTGTTATTCATTGGTATAATAATATAAATAAATGCATTTGATTTGCTTAACATGAGCATGTTTTCTCTCCAAGGCCATAATACATGGATCAGCAGCTCTAAAATATGTTGTATGGCAGGACGCAGACCTGACATGAACAAGAAAGCAGACCACAAATTGTTGCAGCACAGGTTTAAGTAAGTGTATTCAAAGGCTTGAAACCAACGACACACCACAACTATTTTACATTTTGCTTTTAAGGAGAAGAACATTCAAATGATTTTATCATATCCCAAAAGGGAAAGTCATTTATCTGGCAGCTCATCTACCATTTTCAGAGGAATTGAAGAGCCTGATGGCTGCAGGCGTGAAGGAGCTTCTGAATGTCTCCGTCCAGCATTGAACAGAGATGTCCACCACCTCCATGTTTTCGTACATCAAGGTGTCAGGAAGTGGATGATCTGAGATTGTCTAGTATCTTCAGCGTACATCTCTCCACCACATCCTTCAGTCACCCATTAGGTCAGGGGTGTTGGACTCTGGTCTACGAGAGCCGCTGTTCTGCACGTTTTAGCTGTAATCTCGCTTCAGCACACTGTGATACAAGCGACTGCGTTATCAAAAGAGTTGTCCAGACCTTGATGACATGCTGATGATGACCACTAATTTGAATCAGGTGTGTTGATGCGAGGAAACATCTAAAACACGCAGGACAGCGGCTCTCGAGGACCGGAGTCCGTCGATTGCGCGTTACGGACACATGATTTCATGTGCCATGTACAAGGAATGAATGAATACATCGTACCATATACAGTGATTTGTGTTTTGTTTGCATTATCTCACTCTAGTGAAGAAGCAATTTAATAGCAGGATTCAACCATATAAAGACAATCTGGCCCGAAAAAACTCTAAAACAGATTTATATATTCTTTAAAACGACAACTTATGTATTTAGGGGGCATGTAAAATTAAAAATAAGAAACTGATCCATTAAGAAAAGTTCATATCTTAGCTACATGATTTTAGATCATCACCTGTACTAACGTGTGACAAGTTCCAAGGCGGAACTAAGGGACGTCTTAAGGGTCATGTCAATAATAAATAGTATAATGTCAAACTTCCACTGACCAAATGATGTTATCTTTGAACAGGGTGATCAGGGGAGAGCGCGAACGCAGTCCCCCACTACCAGAAATTATGCAGTCGAGATTCCCACATTTGGGGAATTCGCAGGGGTCAGCACAACCGGAGTGCAATGGCTGAGCCTCGCCCTGGGTGAACCACCTTCTTGATCATGGTATCTCCCCTGCCAGGTAAGTATGAGTTGCTCAGCTCACACACGGACACGTCGTTCACACACACACCAAACTCACACACGGTCTTCACGTACAACATAACTAAACCACACGCTCCAGGGCTTCTTCATGCACTTTCACCTGCTCACCAACACAAGAAACGTGACAAAGGTGACGTCGTCATATGGATGTTTTTGTTAAATATACCGAAATACACATCTCCCACAATGCATTGCTGTCTTTGCATATCAACAGTTAAGCGAAAGACACAAAACACTTCAAAATCAAAGCCAACTACCAACCAGGGAGTTAGAGTAAACGAGACTGGATTCAACTCACACCATAAACGCTTCTCTCTAAGTCTGTCTTTCGGAGAAAAGAATAAAACACAGAAATAACGTGTTCTTCGTCTGCTTTCAACAACCACTTCCTGTCCGTTTTTGACGGGAACAACGAAGAAGAACATCCCGCTGCTGCCACCTACTGGTCTGGAATGTGGACTCCACTAGCTGGTTAAAACGGGGGTTGAAAGAGTCAGACAAGAGCAGAGCAGACTGTCGGTGGATACCAGACCACCGAGGATCCACCTTCATAAGTGAGCAGCTGCATGGAAAAGAGACGTGACACTGACCGGACAGCTCTGGACTGAGATGAAGCTGCGCTACGCATCCTTTCACATCCCAGATGATTTAGTCGCTACGGAAGAAAGTTGTTGTGTTCCTACACAAACAAGAGGAAGCGGCTCTAGAAGAACTTCCAACTTTGTGTTTTTAATCACTACCTCATGAAACAGCTGTAAATGTTCGAGACAGAACTCACACCAGAATAAGTTTGAGTCGCTAATAATAAAGCAGATAAAGTAGATATCTTATTATATGTACAGCACATCTTAAATCTCTTAATTCTAACAAGTACATATTTTCATTTGAACATAGAGGAGGAGAGGTGCACCGTTCCTGGAGATACTGCAATACCAGGTCGATGCGTGGAGTGGACGGAGCAAGCCCCTATTCCATCTCCCTGTTCCAAAAATCAATTTAATATATGGTCCCCGGATAGGGGACGTATCAGATATTAAACTGATAAGAACAGATACTACACTTGATCTTAGCCAAAAGGCCGAGAAGCGATGCCGATCACAGCCGCAAGGAAACCACCTCATTCTCGGGACCCTCATCGGACCTCAGGGTTTGGAAAATCGGCTCACTCTTTTCTTTACAGGTCACATCAAGAACCATGAATATTAAAAATCTCTGTCCTGCTAAACTGTTTTTCTTTTCACTGTTTTTTGCCAAATTAAATTCATTTAAAACCATGAACGCGCCACCACGAATCTTCCTGGACACGTGACACCACACGGACCAATACAAAAACTACAAACAGCAGGCTCTAGAAAATAAAGATTTCTACACATTTACGCTTGAATACAAATCGCCCATGTGTCTTAATCTCCACACAGTTGTTCCGTCCATGTATGTTGTCTTTGTGTTGTAATATAATATATTTAATGACATGAACTATGAAAAACTATTTCTACGACGCTCCCTCACAACAGATAGAGCTCCTTGGGCGGCATCTAGCGGAGAGGACGACAGACGGCACAATAATTCAACGGCAAATTACACTCGGAGGGTTAATTAAATAAAACAAACTGACGTTTGCTTAAACCGTTGTTTAGGTTAAACAGTATACTAACAATTCCAACAACAAATTCACATTTGCTTTTACTTTCGAGGGGGGAAATCAGTAGTCTATAAAACTTTCAAATCGCCATTGTATTTTGAGCATGCAAGTTTTTTTTTTATCAGCATAACCTTAACATCACGTCTAGTCAGGGTTTGTTTGATACCACAAATGTCCGATTCTGGTTCCCGGGGTACGCTGTCCTGCGTGCTTTGGATATCTTCCTACATCAACACAGCTGACTCTAACTAGTTTGTCTTCAAGGTGTGCAGATGTCTGCCAATAACACAGCCACTTGTATCAGGGAGTGCCGAAGCAGGACAACAGCTAAAACATGCAGGACAGCAGTCCTTGAGGACCGGAGTCCGACGTCCGTGACCTAGACTCTAGGTCCTAGAGGAAGACCAAAGAGAAGGACATGAGGTTGGTCGGTTGGTGTGAGAGAAGATGATGCAGAGGATAGGATTCGGTGGATACGGATGACTTGCTGTGGCGACCCCTGAAGAGACCAGTGAAAACTAACCCTTTTCCAATACAAGTATACAGCTGGATCACTTTGCAGGTCCACCCTCCAACACAAACTTTGTCATGTAGCGGAAACTAGAGCAAGTACGAGAACAAGTCCACGAGCAGCACGCCAGGCATGTGGGCCGGGCCACCATCGTCCTGGTGAGACGTGCAGAGGCCGGGCCATCCTTTTCTGCCTGACGTACGCCTGTCATCAAAGGCCTGATGGAGCTACCTCTTTTTTTCACCTCTGCTACCAAAATCAGCTTAATATGTCGTCCCCAAATAGACGACATATCAGATATTAAAGTGATAAGAACAGATTTTTTGTTGTTGTTGCTCATTCAGACATTCTATCATTGTTTTCTGTGTTGAACCTCCGGGTTTTAATGGGAGTCAAATGAGATGGGCTCTCTTTTGCAGCCAGCCTCTAGTTCCACATGAGCCTCCATCTGGAACTGAGGTCAAAACCATCTCACTTCCTCAGCTCGGATCTGTTTGCCTTGGGTAACCCTAACAGGGGCGTAACGCCCGGGACAACATAGCTCCTACAATCACTGGAACACGTAAACCCCTCCACCACGATAAGGTGGTGGTATTTTTATTCTGTTTCATTGTCATTTCATTGTCTCTTTCACAGATCACCAGTCAACCAAGCACACTGACACTGATTCTTACGGTCTCGAATCATCAGTCAATCTGATGTTAATGTTGATTGCAGAGGGACGTCCTACAGTCTCTGGTTTTCATTTTTGTGCAGAAGGAGTCAAACCAAAGTTCTTTCTCATCACCTGGTCCATCGTGAACCAACGAGAACCTTCAGGTCATCAGGGTCACACCTACTTTCTGTACTCAGAGTTAGAACCAAACACGTTGAGGCAGCGTTCTGCTTTTACGTTCCTGTAGTTCCTGTGTCGTGTAGAACCAAGTTCCTGGGTGTCCACATCTCAGAGGACCTCTCCTGGACTGTTGCACTGCATCACTCGCCAAGAAGGCACAGCAGCGCCTCCACTTCCTCCGCAAACTGCGAAGAGCCAGAGCCCCGGCCCCCATCAGGTACACCTTCTACAGAGGCACCATCGAGAGCATCCTGACCAGCTGCATCACCGTGTGGTACGGATCCTGCACCGCAACCTGCCGCAAGTCTCTCCAACGCGTCGTGAGAGCAGCTGAGAAGATCGTCGGTGTCTCTCTCCCCTCACTTCAGGACATTTACAGCAGCCATCTGACTCTAAAGCCCTCAGCATTGTGAGAGACCCCACCCATCCGTCACACAGCCTCTTCAGTCTGCTGCCATCAGGGAGGAGGCTGCGGACCCTCCGGGCCAGAACCAGCAGACTGAGGGACAGTTTCATCCACCAGGCCGTCAGGACGCTGAACACTCTCCCTGCTCTCCCACCGTTTCCCTCCCTGCCCCCCCCCCCCTCACTCACTCTGACCTCTGTATCTGCATCAGGCACTTTTGGCAGAACTGGACAGCCTACTTTGCACCAGGTCACTTTAATCAGACCGAAAAACTGTTGTACAAATGTCATGTCACAACTTGTTTCTTGTCTCTTTTTAATTTGCACTTTGTGTTTAAAAAATTATTTATTGTGTAGCACCGAGTGTTTGAGAGTAACGTAATTTCGATTCTCTGTATGTATCTCACATGTAGTAGAATTGACAATAAACTTGACTCTGACTCTGACTCTGAACAAACTCCCAGAATGCATCAGTGCTGCTGAAACTCACGGTTGCTTTAATTCAAAGTTAAAAACCTTTTTATTTACTGCTGCATTTCAGTAACCCACCATAATGCACTACAACAGCCTTTTTTCCTGCATCTCATTTGTTTAATTCTTTTTAATGTATGTCTGTCATTAATTTCTACTCTTTTTCTTTTAATATAAAAGATACAAATAATCCTGGAGGCAAGTACTAAGATGCATTTCCAGATCTGCTGGCCTGCCTGTGCAGAAGACCTGTGCAACACAAATGTTGTCATCTGCAGCAGACATCGAGGGTCTGTCAGCTTCCTCTGCAGCCAACCATGAGTTTCTCAAAAATACTCAACCCTGTTTTCACTTTTAAAACAAAGAGGTAAATTCTGGAGTTGGACTCCTGCTGTGAAACGATTCTGTCCCGACCAAGAAAGAAGAACTTGATTGTAGAGGGACTCTGGTTTCCATTTTTGTGCAAAAGGATTCAAACCAAATCTGACCAGTGAACCCGAACAAAGTTAAGACTTTACCAGAACTACTTAAAGAAGAATGATTGAATCCTTGGATGAATGTTTAAACCTGATAGCTACATTAATGTCTTTATCTCAAACGACTACGTTTGCTGAGGAGGTGATAACGGCGAGCCATTGGCTGAGCCGACTGGAAATCAGTCATATTAGAAAGAAACTGGATGCTTTACATAAACTCTCCTGACGTGGTGCAAAAATATTCACCAAACCTCAAAGTTGTTCTGGATGTGAAATCAAATGATTGAAACCAAAACTGTGTTTTCAAGCAGTCTTTAAATCTTTATTTCTGCTTCAAAAAAATCACATTTAAACATGGGAGTCGATGGAGATTGACTCGCTTTTCTTTTTTTTTAAGATACATTTGGCTCTAGTGGCCTGTATTCAAAGCAGGTAGACAGGAAAGGGATGTATAGAGAGGGGGAAGACAAACAGGGAAGAAGGCAGCCACTTTACAGTAGTATCATAATTATTATTATGCACGCTCACATCACTCTCATAGTCTGAAATCATCAATCAAGTGAGTGTTTTTTTTTACTTTGGGGAAAAACCAGAGCACCTGGAGAAAACCCATGCAGACACAAGGAGAACATAGAAACACCACGCTGAAAGAACCCAGCCTGGACGCAGACGAGGAACCTTTGCTGTGAGGTGACGCTGCTAATCACCAAACATCATGCTGCCCAAAATTTACTATTATCTGGAGTCAATTTAAAGTGTCCAAACTGTAAAAATGATCAATGTAAACAACAGTTTTAGGGGACTTAGATTTACAATAAGTTAGTTTGCAGGAAAAACCTTATTTTTCTTTGATGAGAATAACCTCATGAACCAGGATGGTTTCTTGGAGGACTTCCTGAGGTGTTTTATAACAGAGGAAACAATTATGTCATTAAAATCAGGGTCGTTAAAACTGAAGTATAGCAGCAAAGTTTCTTTTGAGGAGCAAAACTTCTTGCAAAGGCTCCTAAAGATTTTCTTGTGCAGCTTTTCCTTGGATCTTGCTGGAATATCAAAATGTTGTCCTTTTACGAGAGGAAAGACTTTCTCCAACAGCCAATCATGCATTTCCTTGAGTTCATCTTGAGTACAAACTCCACAATACTTTTTAGCAGCATGTGAAAGCAGAGCCTGAATCAGCTGGCTGAGGGACCTCAGGAAATGTTCAGCTTTTGCATCCACTTCAACTGCACCGCTCACTTCAGGTACAACTTCTTCATCAATGGTGTCTTCTGATGACTGCTGAGGCAAGAAATCATCCACAGATGAGATGTCCTCCAGAAACGAGATGTTATCCAAAGATGAGATGTCCTCCAGAGACGAGATGTCTGACAGTTGTTCCTCAGGTACAAGATCTTCCACAGAAGGAACCTCAAACAGACGCTCTTCAGATTCAAAATCCACCACAGATATGAGCTCCAACTGTTCATCTTGCAAAAAGTTTCCCTTAGATTTTACTTCTAACATCCCTTCTTCTAGTACTTTAGATCTTCTTATGAACAGACGTTCTCCTGATGCAAGATCGTTCCCATGAGCGACCTCTTCTTCAGGGACCAAATATTCCACGTAAGTGATGTCAGTGGCAGCCTGAAGCTCAGTCTGAAGAGGGGAGGTGGATTCCTGCTGGCAGAATGGAGATGATTCATTATCTGGTCCACACTCTACAACTGTTCTGTCTTCCTGTTGAACGTCCGATGTCTCAGATGTTGTCTCCTCAGCTTCCATCAACATCTTGACTGAACTGTCTGTTTCCACAGATGGACACTGGGCATCAGTTCCACTGGACTCCAGGTCTTTGCTCTCTGTGGACTTGGAGGACTTGGAGGACTTGGGGACGCTTTTGGGTGAGAAGAATCTACTGAAGAAAGACTTCTTGGAAGCTTTCCGCAGTTTTTTTTCAAAAACTGAGGCAATAAGATTTCCTATATCTGGGTCTTTTAAGGTTATTAAAACCAGCAGATTTGATTCGGGACAGTAAAATGTCTTGCAAAGGCTCTTGAAAATTTTCTTCAACAGTTTTTTAGTGCTTCCAGCATTAATTTCAAAATCTTGTCCTTGTACTCGAGCCCAGATGTTTACAAAGAGCCACTCATGGACTTCCTGGAATTCTTCTTTGGAGTAATTCATTTTGGATTTTGTGACTGCCTGTAAAATCACCATCTCAACAAGCTGACTAAGAGATGCTTTGCGTTCTTCCACTTTTTCATCAGCATCTTCATGCTTTTCCACACATTTCAGGTTGTCACTGGAACCCTTCAGCTGAGACACAGCGGTTCCTTTGGTGTCATTTGATGGCTGCTGTTGCTGCACACAGTCTCCTTCAGATGTGACCTCTGAAATCTCTTTAGAGGTTCTGCTAAAGACTTTGGCAAAAAAATTACCACCTCTTTTCTTCTTGGGTTTGATCTCTCTCTTGTTCTTTGTTTCATTTTTGGTAGAAACCCTGTCGCGGGTATCATGTTGGACCTCTTCTTCACGTACACCTACGACTCTGTCCATGGTCTCTGTTACAAACACTGAATTTGCCACAAACAACTGCATTTTTGAGCGGAGCAACTCACAAAAGATCTGTTTACGAGCGTGTCGAAAGTAAACTGAAGATCTAGAATTTTCAACGCAGAGATATAACTCTTCGTCTGTGACGTCACAAACATCAACGATCGAAGCAATAAGGTCAATTCAGAACAGTGACATCAAACAGCGTAGCGCAGCAACCGTTGCCAGGCACCGGCGTTCCCTCCGCGAACGTTCAAAAACTCTTAGATTGCATAACTTTGTAAATATGTCCATGTAGTTCACTGATAAATCTAATTGTATCTAAATGTTTTTATTCATGAGAACCAGAAGTCGTTCCGCGTTTTAGCACAGAAAAACCTATTTAAACAAACAAACCGAGGCACCAATTCATGACAACTTTGTCTAAAAAACAAATAAATAAGTCCTGCTGCCATCAGGGAGGAGGCTGCGGACCCTCCGGGCCAGAACCAGCAGACTGAGGGACAGTTCCATCCACCAGGCCGTCAGGACGCTGAACACTCTCCCTGCTCTCCCACCGTTTCCCTCCCTGCCCCCCCCCCCCTCACTCACTCTGACCTCTGTATCTGCATCAGGCACTTTTGGCAGAACTGGACAGCCTACTTTGCACCAGGTCACTTTGTTCAGTACTGACCACACATTTTTCAAGCGCGATGGGAGATGCGGCCTTTGAGGCTCGATACATGACATTTGTCAGAATCCTTGAATATTTCAAATGCTTTAACGAGATACACTAAAGACTAAAATCCGCCGCCACCTCCTCCATCCCCGCCTGGTCCACCGGGGACAGACACAAACTGCAGCGCGTTGTGCGCACGGCTGAGGAGCTGATCGTCTCCAACCTCCCATCTGGACAGGACCCGTACACCTCCAGGACTTTAGGCTGTGCAGGTCGGACTGCGGCTGAGCCGTCTCACCCTGGACACAGTCTGGTCAACCCGCTCCCCTCAGACAGGAGGCTGCGATCCATCCGGACCAGAACCTCCCGCCACAAGAACAGCTTCTTCCCCTCAGCCATCAGACTCATGAACAGTAAAAAACGGACGCAGCACAGACACCTTATGAACTTGATACTTGTTTGCACATGTAAATATTTACACACCTAGTATATTTGTTATATTTATTTTATTTACTATATTTTAATCCTGCAGGCACTCTTAATTATTTTTATTTTTCTCATTTCATTTTATTTGATCTTTTATTCTTTTTACCTTTCCCATTATTTGATGTTATGTTTGCACCATTACATCGGAGCAATTTCCTAATCTGTGAACCTGTTTAACTGCACTGTAAAAAAGAAATACGTAAAAAATACAGACAAATAGGTCCTGATCCAGGTTTCTTCCCTCTTAACGGGGAGTTGTTCTTGTTTGGTTTAAGGTTTTTCTCCCACTAGGGGAGTTTTTACCTGCTGTTGTTTATGTAATAATTGCTCGGGGTCATGTTCTGGGTCTCTGGAAAGATCCTAGAGACAACCTGTGTTGCAATAGATGCTATATAAATAAAATTGAAATGAAAATTTAATTGAATTGAACATGTATTTTGCAAATGATCATCATAGAGTTTATTGTACCAGAAGCCTTCCATATTCTTTGCTTTGTTTTTAAAAAAAAGAAAAAGTTGAACATGCTACAGATTGTGAGATTATGAGCGCTACATCTGATGGCATCTTTGTAAAAGGATATTCAACCATATCCTGGACGCTGTTCTTCCGGAAGATGACAATTCTCTGGACAGGACCACAGTTGGTGCAGACGGTGTACACTTTACACTATACAGGGACTCCAACAATACAACATTTTAGTACACAAAACGTATGTGTGCCTAAAGGTGACAATTGACTACGTTAAACACCACAACAAATGAACTAAATTACCATCAAATTAAGGAAGGGCATTTTATAATAAACCAAACAAAAAACACTTAGGCTTCAGGT